>OVBA01004634.1:0-22794 GCA_900406435.1 Lepidium aucheri
TATAAATTCGACATTTAGATCTCTTATCCTTTTTCTACAATCTTACTTAGTGTTCCTTCATCGCAATCTTACACATTCTGTCTCCAAGCTTTAGAGTTTGATATTATTAAAATGGCATATATGTAGAAAGACATTTATTCACTTCCAATAATAACTCTTGTCATATACATACGTTTTTTAAAGCTTTTATTAATTTTATTATGTTAATTTTTAATAATTTGTGATGATGTGTATTAATAAAATGATTTGAGTGGTAATTTTGTTGTTGATGTGGCAGCTGAGGTGTCGCGATCTGGAGAGACATAGTCTCTTATTATATGTATAATTCTAGTAAAAAAAAAACTCATAAACTCTTTTGCGACAAGGAAAAACTACACTGGTAGGTATACAAAGTCTACTAAAAATTATCTCTTTAAAATAAAAGATTAAAATATTCTTGGACCAAAAAGAACTCAGATTCTACCACACATTAGGGGTAGCAATGGGGGCACCAAAGGACTAATTTTTGTTTTTAAGTAAACTTCATACTATAATATCAGAAATATAAGAAGGATATGAATATGCAAAATTTTTTTTATTGTGGTGGTTAGAAAAGTTAGCTCGAGATTACATATTTGTAAATATATTACTTTTTTTGTCAATAATTAGATGCATAATTCTAAAACTCATTTCCTAAAATATCTTTTTAATCTACTACATATAGAGTGAAAGAATCGAATTTCTGATGCTTTGAGTCTTTAATTTTGAAATTTAAACTACCAAAAATAAGAGAAGACTGAACATACTAAACAAACTCTTGAAGGACTCAAAATCTTCAAGGAGAATCCACTATTTTCACCAATTCTAGTTTTTACTTCTATTTTTAAAACCCATATTATATTCGTATAGGTAAACACATAATGCGTTATTGAAACTGTTTCATTTTGGGTTCCGTTTGCTTTTTATTTTTTAGGTCCCACAACTCACGTTTATTGTACCAAGTCGTAGACAAGACAAAGAATAACGTCTAAATGAAAGACTTGACTTCACGAAACCTTTCAAAAAAGCAGAGAAAAACACTATATTCTATTAGATTATTCAATTGCAGGAGTTACTCAATCACCAAAATGAGAAAGTTCAAAACTTCTGATAATTAGTATACAGATTCAATTGAAACTGCAAAACTTATCAACAACAATATTTTGATTGAATTATCTAAGGATTGATTGGTGGCGTTAAGCAAGCGTTTGCATTAAACGAGTGTTTATACATTTATATTAACGGTTGTTTATTTTGCTACCAATCAAACAAGCACTTTTAACTTAGATTTGAAATAGACATTTGAAAATCGAATAATGAAAACTAGCGTTTAAACTCATTTATAGGTGTTTCACTACCGTTTCCAAATTTTTTTACTTATTTATAAATGTTTATATGTCTTTATCTTTGATTTTCTACTTTCAAACGACATTTTATTCAACCACTCATTTGTGTTACAACCAAGATTTACTATTTTTGAAAAGAAATTTGCATTATTTCTTTTCTTTTTGTTTAAAGTATAAATAAAACCTCAAGTGGAAAAAAAAACAAAATAAAATGAATAATGTGTGTGATACACTTAACCATGATTGGTACTAAAAATCAACTAAATTATGTTTTAAGAAAATGATATTCAATTATAATGTTTCCTTGAAACAAACCGTGATTTGCGGATGTTACAACGTCAATTAGTTCAACATGGCTTTACTTACGGCAAAAGACTATAATTTCAAATAGTTAAACTATACCAAACATAATAATAATTTACAAAAAAATAAATAAGTGGATTAGTTTTTACAATCATAAATTAGTTTTTTTTTTAACAACTTGATCGACAAGGTCTGATACATAATTTAGCCCACACCCTAAAATCCTGCTTTATTCTATTAGTATAGTGGGCAAGAATCGAACCTCGGTACCATGAGCTATTAGCTAGATCATCCTAACCATCAGACCGAGAGTAATTTGGCAATCATATCTAGTCTTTTTTTTGTCAATAATATTGGACCACAACTGGTCAGCCCAGTAGCCAAGTTCCTGCATAATGTAGGCGGCGAGACTTGATCCCAGGATGTGCAAGTGCGTCTACCATTTAGTGAACTTACCCCTATCATTGGACCAAACCCATTGCAACAATCATATATTAGTCTTAAAAAATACATTTAATTTTTTGAAATAATCACAAATTATTCCTCAAATCACAACTCATTGCAGACCAGCTCATAAGCTAAAAAAGACAACTCATTTCTCCACTCTTTTGACAAAAACAGAGCACCAAACATTAAACCCTTCAAAACACAACAAATCTCTCTCTATACAACAAAAAAATAAACAAAAAATGTCTCTGTTTCTTCTTCTTCTTCTGGTTCTACTTCAATTCATAACTCCATCTTCACAATCTTCAATCAGAAATCTTCTAGAAGCTCGTGGTTTACCAGGTGGTTTATTTCCAGACAACGTTAAGAGTTACAGTTTAGATGAGAAGACAGGAGAACTTGAAGTTCAGCTTCAAAATCCTTGTTTTGCTCGATTCGAAAACAGAGTATATTTTGATAGTGTGATTAAAGCAAATCTAAGCTATGGTGGACTTGTTGGGCTTAAAGGTTTAAAACAAGAAGAGCTTTTTCTTTGGTTACCTGTTAAAGGCATTGCAGTGAATGATCCTTCTTCTGGTCTTGTTCTCTTTGATATTGGTGTTGCTCATAAACAAATCTCTCGTTCTCTCTTTGAAGATCCTCCTGTTTGTTATCCTCCTGGTGAGAGTTTAAGAGTTCCTCAAAACATTGTCGTTTTTTTATTGAATTAGATCGACAAAACTTGATTCATAGCCGAAGTCTATCTCTAAAATCCTTTACCTTTTAGCATTTACATACAATAGAGTGGAGTCGAACTTCAAATCGACACTCTCCAGCTAATGACTATGGCATTTAGAATGAAATCGAACTCCAGATGCTTAAGCGGGCAATCGTTTTTGTGATTAGTGTTTCTTTTATGATAAGCTTACGATCTTGAACTAGAAACTCAGTTGAACAGAATATTCTTTTATGCTAATTAGTTATTTTTACTAATATTGTAATTTTTGTTCTTTTTGTAGGATCAATAATGGAGAAGTTAGAGAAAAGCAAGATGGATATTCAGCTCAAGAGATGAATTTGAGTTATGTGAGATTTAAAAACTCAATATTTCTCTTTTAGAAACTTGAACAAAATATGTGTTTTGTTTTTTGGGGGGGGTGTTTGGGAAAATTTGGAAAGTTTTGGAAAATATGTGTAAAATTTGGAAAGAAAGGAGGAAAATTTTGGAACTTTGTATAAACTATGGGGTCCATAAAGTAATCAATTTTGTCAATTGTCTTCTTTTCTTTATATGAGAATATTGAGTACTTTAGTGATTTTTATATAACTTTTGCTTTAATATTTGAAAATGATGGTTTTATTTTAATCATTAATCCTTTAGCATAATCATTGACATAGAATTAACGCTTTGAATAGAAGCTGCATTTTGTACCAAACAGGCAAACACAGCTGTTAAACCTAACCAATCAAAATAATATTGTTTTTTGTTTTCCATGTTCCTAATTGTGCATTGTTCAAAAAATGGATAATTGGGAAACTAAAAAGTATATATTCTAATTGTAAACCTAATAAACTACGAGATTAAAAAAATATGGATAATGCGAGTATATTTTTTTGTCAATAATTGAATAGACAAGGGTCGATTTATACCATAGTTCACACCTTAAAATCCTTTTTAATTTTATTAATATAGTGGGGAGGAATCGAACTCGGTGGTCTGAGTCATTAGCAGGATCATTCTAACCACCAAACTGAGAGTAACTCGGCGATAATGCGATTATTTAAAACTAGTACTTTTTATCAAAGAAATTTAACAACTTAACTAGAATATTGTCTCAGAAGATTAAATAGTTCATAAAGGATAAACAATGAAATTCTAGTTACAAAAACCCCCATTCAAAACTTTCAATAATTTAGATAAGAATCAATATATGATTATTGATTACATATTTAATAAAATACATATATATATATATATATATACTTCTAACATATTTATTACATATGTTAAACAATTATATAGATATCTTGGATATTCATATTTTTCTCCATGCACCGTATAACATATAATGTTACCATGTTAAGTTTTTATTTAGCTGTATACATAAATCTATGTACTTCTAACATATTTATTATATATGGTAAACAATTATATAGATTGCAATTATGGTATTTGGATATTTATGTTACTTTTTCTTCGTGTCGTGGAACATATGTTATTACCGAGTAAATAATATTGTTATCTACTCAATTTATATTTTACTGAATTATCAAATATATTACTTATCTAACTCATTTAACAAATACGTAATATACTTTATATCTTATCAATGTACAAAAACTAATATAAGTTTGACTCGTTCAATATCAATATACTAGGGATAAAATAGTCAAGAATGGCAAAGTATGTCAAAAACTTTTTTTTTTTTTGAAAACTTCTGTCAAATTTTAAAATTTTCAAAAACTTATGTATTTTCATCAAATTAACCCTTTAAACTAAGATACCCTACATATTAATGCTGGAATACATCAAATTAAATGCATGTAACTTTTATTTACACTGCCATATAAGTAATGTAATTGAAAACTTTGTAAATGAGTGTCACACTCTTAAATGATAAAATGGTAATTGAAATTAGATAACCTAATCTACTTTTTTATTTATTTTGGTCGATCAAACTTTGAAATTAAAATTTGTTTTCATTGATTATCTAATTTGAAAAAAGAAAAAAGAAATCGTGGCTGACCAGATTAAATAGACTATTTTGTACAATCTATTTCGTTTAGTTAAACTTGCCATGTTCATAAGTTTTCCCATGTTTATTGTCATATACTTCAAATGTGTTTAATAGAGGGATCTTTATTCAAACTCCAACCTAATCGTGGAAATTAGCTACCATTATCTGAATTAGGCAGTGGTAGGAAGAAAGGGTGCTCATATTAAAAAGTGAATCTCAAACTCGACACTTTTGTAGAGTTGTACATCAACACGATTCTATTGTAGTGGTTAAATGAAAAGATTCAGGACAACGATAATATGCTACTTGAGTTCGAATTTCTTTTAAATCACTCTATGTAAATATACTTTTTTGATATTTATATATTTTCTCTTTGTTCAAGATGAACTCGAACTTGAGATGAACTCGAATTTGAGATAGTAGTAATATATTATTTGAGTTCGAACTACCTAAAATATAAAAAATATACCTGAGAGATAAACAGAAACACAAGTTGTAACTTCAATGCATGCTTAAAATCAAATATACAAAAGTAGATAGATAAGGAGGAGAAAATAAAAACAAATAAAATGTCTATAATGCATGGCTTAGCTAACCACTCAAGTTCAACACATGATTAAGCCTCGTAAAGTATTTAGATAATGTTTTCTAATATTTATATGAATCACACAAAAATTTAATGATTATAGAAGAACCATATATGAAAACATATTGCCTTACTATCTAGTTTGGTGAATAATGATACATAATACAAGTTGATACATAACTATTTTCTAAATTAGATCACAAAAAATGAGTATTTGTCATCAATCCATAATCGGCTGCAACCAGGAATCGCATGAATTTTCTTCTCAAAGAGGTAAAGTGATAAATACATTTATAGAGAGAAATACTCTATGTTAACTCATTGTTGATGAGTGAGAATTTTGAAGATACCGATTGAGTTGTGATTAAATCTGACATCAATATATATTAAGGGTAACTCAGATGATTCTAACTAGTCTCACAAATATGAAAGCTCACCAAAGCACTTATATATCGTATCAAACATTTAGATTTGATATAACTGAGATCTCTAACATTATACTAGTGGATATATCATATAGAGTTGGAGACTCCAAAAATAGTGCAAGTTTAGGCTTGAGACTAAAAAAAATTTGATTTTATATATTTTTCCTCACAAACCCATAACCTTTCAAAATACCTTTTACAAGAGTACCACTAGATCACAAGTTTCTCGATGTGAATTCAAGGTAATTCATGGAGTGTTGCACAAAGGTCCGACTCCAAGATCATAGTGAAATTAAGCCATGAAATCAGACTTACTTATCATGGAGTGTTGTAGGTCATGTCCACTTTTCTCCTTGTTTTTGAACATCTATCCTTTAAAAATAGTCAAGCTGACAATTAGTAAATTTTTTATCTTTTGTGGGTCGATTAAATGAAAAGGTATAAGGAATTCGACAAATAAAAACCACTATAAGAATTGTTTCAGAATAATGTTAACATATAATTATATGGTTTAAGAAATCTAAAGTATGAGTTTGTTCACCTAAACTTGAGCTTCATTAGTCAAGTTACTAGTAAATATTAGCACAAAATTTAAACATCAACATACATATATAGGCAGAACAAACACATTTACCAATATATATTATAATTTTTTTAGGAAATGTATATCATTTGTGATTAAGATGTTTCAAATTGGTTCTAGAATTGAATCTTTGATGTCAATATATATAGTTTGATATGCTGAAATATTCTTTTGGTTTTGTTTTCATTGATATTTGTTTAATTTAGATAAAATAACATAATTATTTAACAAAATTCATAATCAATGACCACAAAACAGGTGACTAAGTTAACTTGTTCCTGATCTATCTTGATACTAGACGTTGAGTTTGAATCCCTTTCAATTCAAATTGGAACACTTTGGCTATGTATTGAGTTTTGTGGATCCAATTAATGTTAAAAAAAAAGCATATTAAATATTTTTTGTCAAGTGATTAAAAGTCTATTTTGACTCTTTTTCAATCAAAAATTAATTTTAGACAATCAATTTGCTACATGTGTATTGTTAGAAGTATGAGAATTTGGTTATGGATCTTATCTTTTTGATCTAATTTTTATAAAAAAAATTGTACCTCGTCTTTAAGACAACATTACGAAAATTGTGTTATATTATTGAAAAAAATATAATATTTTTTTAAAAAATGTAAATATAGATATTGTATTATATATACATGTATAATAAAATGATTTCTTTATCTTTTAATTTTTGTTTCAATCAAACTCATATTTTGCTTATGTTTACAAGCAACTATATTACATGTCGTAGACTTTTAAATTTTTTAAAATATTTTATGGGAATTTTTTAAAAAAATTTATGGAATTTTTTAAAATATTTTGTAGAGATAAAAAATTACTCCTTCCGTTTTCTATTAGTTGTCATTCTAGAGTTTGACACACATATTAAGAAAATAGGTGAATGTTCTATTATGTCTTTATTTGATTATTAGAATTCTAATATTTTATTCATTTAATTAGAAGTAATGAGATTTTTTTTATATCAAAAATTACATTGGAAAATGAAAATAATAACTAAAATGAAACAAAAAAAATTTAGACAGTAATATGAAACGGAAGTAGTATTAAATTAGTAATTATAGCTTTTACAATCTTTTTAGAATATTAGTTGCCAAAAAATGGAGTATTTGGTAATCAACCAATCTCGTTCTCTTTCGTTGGTTTGATCGAGAATCTTCAATCACCACTTTCTAGCTCTTTCTTCATTCATCTCTGAATGATCGATTTGAAGCTTCTAGTCCTGGAATCCGATCGATTGTTTTGCGTTTGAGGGAATTTGATCGGTGATTCGTAGGAGGAAGAAGCAGTCTTTAGCTCAAAGAGAAACAATTTCCATGGAAAATCGTTCGTTAGGGTTTTGGGTGTTTGGAATTTTACTCTTAGGAAGCTTGATCGACTCTTTAGATGCCTCGATTCACGAATATAAGAACGAAGGGTTCACTGTGAAATCTAATGCTCGCTTCTTCCATGGCGGTAGTGAAGGTCTTTACGCTTCCAAATTTCAGGATGTTAATACTTCTTCTTCTTCTGATAACTCTCTTAAAGGAAAGTCCTTTATAAGGTCAGTTTCTAATCAGCTTCTAACTCCTGCATTTAAGTTTCGTGCGAAATGATTCTAAGTTTGTACATTTGGTATTGTATTGCTTAAGGGTATTTACTTTCGCTTGATTAGTAATCTCGTAACAATTATTATGAATCTATGTTTCTTTTATCGAGTTCTAAGCTAATGTATGGTTTTTGGAATAGTTATGAGTAGACTCCACACTTGGAGAAGGATGAAGCTCTAGTTGCATGACTTATATAGCTAATGTTGTCTAGCCATGAAATGTTTTGAGTTTGTTTTAGGTTTGATGATGTTACTTTTGTGAGGACAAAGGAATCTGCTAGCAAACAGAATGCAATGCAGTCAACTACAGGGTTGGTGGAAGCACTTATACTTGAGGTGAAAGACCGTGATCAAATTGGTGGCAGTTTTCTCAAATCCGAAGCAATTTGTTGTACACCAGATCTTGCTGATACTGGATCTTGCAGTCTGGGGGAAGTTATCATTAAGAGAGATTCTAATGTTCCCGAGTGGCCAAAACAGATCAAGACATTCTTTAAAGGGAATAAGACAGAAGTTAATATGTCCCCGGAAACTGTGGTTATAAACAAGACTGGAATGTACTATCTTTATTTTATGATATGTGATCCGGAATTGGATGGCACTATAATCAGGGGACGAACAGTTTGGAAGAACCCTGATGGTTATTTACCGGGAAAGGTGGCTCCTTTAATGAAATTTTTTGCCTTCATGTCGTTAGCTTATCTTTTGCTTGGCCTAGTTTGGTTCGTGAGGTTTGTTCAGTTTTGGAAGGATATTATTCAGCTGCACTATCATATCACTTTGGTTATTGCTCTTGGCATGTGTGAAATGGCTGTTCGATACTTTGAATATGCTAATTTTGACTCGACTGGGATGAGGCCAATGGATGTTACTCTGTGGGCGGTGACCTTCTCTTCCATTAAAAAGACTCTTTCCAGGCTTCTTCTTCTGGTTGTCTCTATGGGTTTCGGGGTCGTAAAGCCTACCCTCGGTGGCATAACCTCGAGGGTACTTCTTCTTGGGGTCATATATTTTATTGCAACAGAGGCTCTTGAGTTGGCTGAGCATTTGGGAAACATCAATGACTTTTCCGGAAAATCGATGATATTTTTGGTGATTCCTGTGGCATTGCTGGATGCTTGCTTTATTCTGTGGATTTTTTCATCATTGGCAAAAACCCTTGAGAAACTTCAGGTACGATACAACACTTATATTGGACATGAATTCTGTATGAATTAATAGCAGATTTACATATCAAATTTTCATGATCTGCGACATTATTATTGCCTACTGATGTATATACGTACCCCAGGCGTTCAAGATCATAACTATGTCATCTTATTTAGGTTCTAATCTGTGGTTTCTCATTGGCAGCCCATTTGAGGAAAATCAGATACAGTAGCTGCTTATTCTTACTATTTCTAATGTTCATTGCAGATTAAGAGAAACATGGCTAAGCTTGAGCTTTATAGGAACTTCACTAATGCACTCGCAATCTCCGTTCTGCTATCTATTGCTTGGATTGGTTTTGAGGTAATAGCTTGCTACGCAAGTGACTGATTCCCGTGTAATTCTTGAAACCATAAGTCATAAAGGAGTGTAACTAAAACCCAAACCACATTCTTTTGTCTCTCTATTAGCTCTACTTCAACGCAACTGACCCTCTAAGTGAAATCTGGCGAATGGCGTGGATCATTCCAGCTTTTTGGAATTTACTCTCCTATGGTCTGTTAGCAGTCATATGCCTCCTTTGGGCTCCATCCAATAATCCTACAAGGTTCTAATATTTTCCATTAACGTTTACTCAAAATGCTTTTAGACTTCAATAGTCCCAATGTTCAACTGCCAAAGAAATCAAGATTTAAGACTCTTATTTGTTGTTCACCGAGAGATTATCTATGTGCACTTGTCTTAACTTCTATTGGTTTTAAATGTTGCAGGTATTCATACTTAGCGGAAACTGGGGACGAGTTTGAGGAGGAAGGTATCTCATTGACGGGTAGTGGAAACAAGACTACAGGTGATATTGAAAGGAATGAACTTCTATATGGGCTTGGAGACGATGTTGAAGAAGACAAACGCGAGTAAACTCCAGGTAACGAGCATCAATCAGTCTATACCTCGCCGAGGAGTTTTTCGTGTAATCTGCGTCCCGGTTGTAACCTTAATGTAAATCTTTTAGCCATTGTAACTGAGTAAGTTGTTTTTGACCCTTGAGGACTTATTTACTCAGATCAAAGTTCTTGTAGTCTTTATTTGTTAATGGTTAAAGGACAAACTTTCTTATGAGGATCTTCTGCTATATGCCGAGTTACAGACTGCTTATTTACAGAGAGTCAAATGCAACATTTGGCCATTATAGACTTGAGATATTAGTCCGAGACAGTGAAGTTTGTTCATCGTCATCAAAGCTTCACATTAAAAAAACTGTTATATTAATGTTGATACAAGGTCTTAGACATGGAGCATCATCAAAAGTGAAGCTCTGATTTTAAATGTATATGAGTCTTCTGTGTAGTTCCATCAACAAATTTGGTCATTGAAATATAAGCAACATTAAAATCAATTTGAA
Organism: Lepidium aucheri; assembly: GCA_900406435.1. Classification (NCBI taxonomy): domain Eukaryota; kingdom Viridiplantae; phylum Streptophyta; class Magnoliopsida; order Brassicales; family Brassicaceae; genus Lepidium; species Lepidium aucheri. The sequence continues at coordinate 10,576 of OVBA01004634.1, forward strand.
CCAAGAGCGTTTAGTTTCTTTTCATAGAGTTTTGCACGTCGCAACGCATCTAATGCCTCACCTTGTTTACCTGCACGTTTCAAGTTCACAGCTTTTATCTTCTCTGCTTTGATTCGTTCTTCTAACTGACTTCTCTCTTGATTAGTAGTATCATTACTCTCCTTCACTGGGGTTGGTTTTGGAGCAGCTTGTGTTGTGTCTTTTATACTCGCCGATGGAAGATTCACAGGATTGTCTAATCCAATAGCTTTAAGAGCAGATAAGAGTTGAGGATCAAGGAAATCTTCCACTGCTACATCATCCACTAGTTCTGGTTTAGATGATGTTGAATCCTCTAACTGAGCTTCAAGAGTTTTGGCAATTTCGAACTCAGCTTCAGCTTCTTGCATTTTACCTTCCCTCCGGAGCTTCATAGCTTGACGTTTGTGGCTTAGTGATTCTTGCTGAAGCTTAAAACGGTCACGACTAGACATTGGCTTTGGAGCTGAACTTGAAGGACTATTCTCTTTCTCTCGAGCAGGAGGCTGCTGCGTTGCAGAAACCATATCATCTCGTCCGAGCTTTTTGGGAGAGGGGTTTTCTCCTTCTTGTAGTTTCCTCTCCAACAATTTTGCTTGTTGCAATGCTTCTTTGGCTTCACTCATGTTTCCTTCTCTCTTTAAAGCAAGTGCTTTTCTCTTATAAGCTAGAATTTCTTGCTTAAGCGTGTTCTGTGGCGTTGTATCTTGAACGGAAGCTGATTGATGATTATCGGGCACCGACTCTTCATGTACAACTCTTTGTTCGGTGCCATGATTGTTTCCTAATCCAAAATCTGACCTGGTCTCAGCTTTTCCTTTTCCTGCAGGAACCTGAGACCTCTCACCATTCTCACCAGTCAGCAAATCCATCATACTTAGTTGTTGCTGGTCAGGTTGAGAAACAACTGTACTTTCAGTTAACCCATATGCGCTAGAGGAACCAGATTTACCAGGGGAAATAAACTCTCCCAATAAGTCATAGTTATCTTGTGCAGCATGAGAAACAGTAACAGATTTAAGAACTTTGTTCTCCATTTGAGATCCAACTAAAAAATCGACGTTCATGTAGTCTTTAGGGTTGATTGCAGAAGCTGAGCCATTCGTCTCCATCTTAGGGTTTTCCAACTCTGCTAATTGTGCCTCCAATACACTGGCCTTACTGTATAATTCCTCAGCATCTCCGGTTTTCCCTTGACGCTTGAAAGCAAGTGCCTTCCTTTTCAAATCCAAAAGTTCTCTTTGGATTTGTCCCTTGCTTTTTGTTGCTCTCTGTGGACCGCTCGAATGCATAGAGCTAACCGCTGTTTCTTCTTGCTTGGGTTCTTCCTCCTTCCACCCCAAATTCTTAAGCGTCGACAATAATGATGGGTCCTTCATATCATCATCTGTAACGTTATCATCTCCACCATTGTTTCCACTATCCGTCGATATTTTTTTCAGCTGATCACCATCGGCATGAAGATTCTTGCCTGAATCAATCTCCATCATCTGGGCTTCTAATACTTTTGTCTGGTTCAGAACTTCCTCTGCTTCATCAACATTACCCTGTCGTCGCAAAGTTAGAGCCTTTCTTTTCAGCCCTAATAGTTCTCGTTGTATTTCAGCTTTACTCTTTGGTTTTGTACCACGGAGTTCATAGCCATCTTGAGTTTCTGTTGTTTTCCTTGGTTGAGAACTAACTGGATTAGATTTTTCTGATGAAGAACCTGCTGGATTATTATCTTCATCATTCCAACCTAAGCTCTTCAGCATTGACAAGTAACTCGGATCATTTAACTCCTCATCTTTTACATCCACCTCTCTATCATCATCCAGAGAATTAATATCAGGCAGAACATTCCCACTATTTATATTTTCACGAGCTGCATTTCCTGTTCCAGCTGCAACTAACTTTGATGAATTTTCCAGCTCATCAAGCTGATTTTGGAGAACCGTTCCTTTCTTCAATTCTTCTTCTGCTTCGCTGAATTTACCTTCCCTTCTCAAAGTAAGCGCTTTCTTTTTCACTGCAAGAAGTTCTTTCTGAATCGCTAGCTTGCTTCTGGGGGGAGGTTTCAGACTTGTGTCCCTCTCTGCCCTAGTTGTATTAACAGTTTGTGAGGCTGTATCAGCAGTTTCTAGTTCCTTCTCAAGTAATTTTGCTTTCTTAAGTGTAGCCATGGCCTCTGCAACATTTCCAGCTCGCTTTAGACTGAGGGCCTCTCTTTTCAATGTCTGAATTTCAGCTAAGCTTTCTTCTCTGTTTTTAGGAGAGGGTTGAGAGTGAACAATTTCACGGTGTCCAGGATCCTCAGTCCAACCCAAAGATTTTAACGCAGCAGCAATTGCTGGGTCCTCCATATCTTCATCTGTGACATCAAATTCCCCATGAATTCCAGTGTCATCTACGTTTCCCATAAGGTTACTAATGTCAAAATCATGGCTCCCCTCATATTGAGCTAAAAGATCATCTTCTTTGTCATCATCCATACTATTAATAAGTGCGGATAGCTCATCATCTGATTCATCAGCCCCACCTAAAAGTTCCTGCTCTTCAAGTTCCCTTTCCATAACTTTAGCCCGTTTCAGTTCCTCTTTGGCTTCTGCAAGTTTTCCTTCACGTTTCAGAGCAAGGGCTTTTTTCTTAAGAGCAAGAACCTGAGTCTTGTCAATTCCCCTACTCTTCTGTGGGTTAGTCCTTACAGGAATTTCACGGAGAAGTGACGAAAATTCACCTTCCAAACTTACAGTTGCTGGTTTTTTTTCTTCATCGTCGGACCACCCAAGCTCCCTCAGCTCAGCTGCCAAATCATCATTTCCTTTACCCCCTTGACGTGGAGGCTTTTGAGATTTGTTTGTGTCTTTTGTGGCAGCTTTGTTCTGTGTCTCAGCAACATTTCGCATGGACATTACCCTTTTTCTGTTCCGTCTTAAAGATATCTCTAATGCTTCAGCCTCTCTCTCAAGTTCCTTCCCTCTCTTAAAGGCTTTTAGAGCTTCATCAGATTTCCCTTCTCCTTTAAGAACTCTGTACTTATTCTTCTCTTCTACTGCTTGTTTACGCAATTCCTCAGGACTAGCTGATACATCATCCATCACCAGATCTTTGTTACTAGTGGTGCTTGCCATTTCTTTGGAGGTAACCTTGTCCGTACTAGACACTGATTCCGATGAAGAAGATACATCAACATCAGAGCCCAGAATCTCACTGAGAATATCATCCTCATTCTTCATAGTCCTTTTAGAGCTACCAGCTGAAAAAATTCAAAACACATTACATCAAAACTAGCAGATAAAGTAACCAAGAATTGCCACCCTATTAAAATCAAAACCAATAACACAAGTGTAATCGACGACATCAGTAGTGTAAACATAAGTATAAGGCTACAATCATTTTCTTTACCTTTAGCAGCTCTATTTTTGTAACCATGACGTAACTCAAACCGTGCAGCTTCTTCAAGCTTCTTACATGGTTCACATATACGCACAGGTGAGTCACCTTGTCCACGTAGAGACATCCTTTGCTGGGTGCAACCACCACAGAACAAGCCCCCACATCTCCGGCAATGATGCTGATAAAACACATAAACTCATACTTAAACAAAGCCACACAACCTAACAACTCACAAGTCTGGTAATGATCTAGCTTCACCAAATTCAAGTTTTCTTCTGTTTAAAATTCAATTACTCAAAACCAACTATCTCGATTATATCGATCAAATAAGAACATTAGTTTGAGTAATTCCATTACCATAAACCTATCATTCAGTGAACTTTTTCGATAAACTGTTCAAAAATTAGATCCAAAAGAGTCAATCACCATACAATCGACTCAGACGAAGCTAGTATTCAAAAAAGAAACTAAGAACAAAAGATCTCGGTGCGAGTTTTTTAATTGATCAATAGGAAGAGTAAGAGAAGAAAGGAACCTTGCGATTGATGAAAGTAAATTGAGAAGAACATCCTTGACAATGAGAAGCATCTACGACCCAAGTATTTCCTCTGAGAGAAGGCTTCGCCGGTAATCCGATCTTCTCCAACATTTTCGGTCTGATTTCTCCGCGAGACGGATTTTTAATTTTGCTTCTTCCCGGAAAACTTTATTGATCGAGCAGATGAAGATGAAGAAGAAGCAGACCACTTTCTCTCTCCCTTTTTTCTCCGAAATATTGTATCTCAATATGTGCTTTTTTTTATAATAAATTTTTTAATATTACAATTATGATTTTTTAATTAATAAAACTATTATATATATATATATATATATAATAAGACTATCGATGTTTGCTCTTGGTGTATGACGGATTTGGAAGTGGAGATGTTTGAATGTGTTCGCTGAGAAAGAGCTATGGAGAGAGCGGATGAAAATTTTGAAAGATCTCTCTACTGAGATATGGCATGCCCACTCACGACATGTTGAGTGTAGAGGAACTGGAGCTCGAACCGAGAGATTGATTAGTTGGATTCTTCGAGCGGGTGATTGGGTAAAACTAAATATGGATGGAGCTTATAAGGGTAATCCAGGGGTTGCTACGGCTGGAGGTGTGCTATGTGGAAGTGATGTTAGGTGATTATGTGGAACTTACAAATGAGAACCTTACAAATGAGAACTTCACCTAGAAGGAAAGTTACCTGTGACAAAGGACTAAGAATAGGCTAGTCTTCTAAGATAGAGAATCAGATAAAAGATCAGAACCCAGAAGTGGTAAAACAAACAGATCTATTGCGTCTGGATCATCTAAAATGCCAACTTCTGCTCAACTCGTCCCTGTAATAAAAAAAAAGAGGGTGGATTTTCAGAATCCATCCTATCCTCTTCCTTAACGACACTGAGCTGGAACTGTTAAGGTTTAGGAAACCCCTTGACAGTTCGTCGTCTAAGAAACCTTAAAAAAAGGTACAATCCAGACATAATTCAGAGATATGGAACAGAGATGTTGAACCTAAATCATTCAGAGATATTAAACGCACAAGGCCATGGGGGAGGTGGATTAATTCTGTTATGGTCAGACAGAATTCGAGTTTCAGTCAAATCATCTTCACAAGATTATATTGATACTAGCATTGAATTTGAAGATAAAAGATTTTATGCTACCTTTACATATTGTAGCACAGACAAAGTAAAGAGAAAGGGGATATGGAACAGATTTCTCGAGATATCAATAGTACGAAACTCACCATGGGTTATAATGGGAGATTTTAACGACATCTTATCCAACGAGGAGAAAAGTGGTGGTGTTGTTCGCTCAGAAAATTCTTTTACAGATTTTAGAGCATTTGTGTCAGCGGCTGGTTTATTTGATATACAACACTGAGGTGATCCCTTATCCTAGAGAGGTAACATACAAAATTCCACTGTGAGATGCAGATTAGATAGAGTTATGGCAGAGGAAAAGTGGTTTGATTTGTTTCCAACGAGCAGAACGGCCTACCTCATGTTTGAAGCATCATATCACAGGCCAATGATAACCCATTTCGAACCTGAAAGAAGGAGAAAGAAGAAAATATTCAGGTTTGATAGACGAGTGAAAGACAATACTGAAGTCCAAAAACTAATTAAGAAAAGTTGGAAACCAGAGAAGAATGTTCCACTAAATCTCAGAATCACCCAAACTAGAACATCAATAATACAGTGGACCTCAGAAAAAAACATAAATAGCAGAGTGATGATTGAGGAATGTAAAAGAGAGCTTAATGAAGCGCTAGAAAACCCGCAGTATGATCATCTAAAGGTCAAAGAAATTACCTTGAGGCTTAAAAAGGCGTATGATGATAAGGAAGCCTTCTGTAAATAAAGAAACAGGCTTCTATGGCTCCAACTAGGGGGTAAGAATTCCTCCTACTTCCATGCTATTACGAAAGCAAGAAAGATAAGAAATTCTCTATCTGTCATAGAAAATAATGAAGGAGTAGCTATGGTAAAGGAAGAAGACATTGAGGGAACAATAATTGACTACTTTCAGCTATATATACTTCATCAGAGGCACGATGTTCAGAAACAGTCCAAGAAGCAATAGAGAAAAGAGTGTCAATAGAGGACAACAATCTGCTAACAAAAATCCCAAGCATGGAGGAAATTCGGAAGATAGCATTCACCATTCATGCTGACAAAGCACCCGGACCAGACGGGTTTTCAGCGGTATTTTTTCAAGCCAATTGGGATGTAGTTGGACCTGCAACAGGGAAGGAGGTTACTGCGTTTTTCAACTCAGGAATACTACCTACATCATCAAATGCAACTTACATCAGATTAATTCCAAAGATTGCAAATCCCAGGAAGGTTTCTGAGTTCAGACTGATTGCCTTATGCAATTATGTCTATAAATTGATAACAAAAATTGTAGCCAAGAGACTTAGCCCGATACTATCAAAGATCATATCCGAGAATCAATCAGCTTTTGTTCCAGGACGCAACATTTTAGATAATGTACTCATCACACACTATATTTTGCATTCTCTAAGCACATCTCAAGCTAGAAAATATGGAGCCATTGCGGTAAAGACAGGCATGACGAAAGCGTATGACAGGTTAGAATTGTCTTTCATTGAAGAAGTGATGTGCAAGATGGGGTTCCATGAGAGATTCATCTGATGGTTGATGCAATGCATTACCACAGCTCATTATGCGGTAATAATCAATGAAGAACCAAGAGGACAGATAATTCCAACTAGGGGAATTAGACAAAGAGACCCTCTATCGCCACTAGTATTCATTATATGCAGTGAGGTCCTATCGGGATTATGTAGAAAAGCACAAGAAAGTGAAAGGTTACCTGGGCTGAGGATATCGAAGAACGGGCCAAGAGTTAATCATCTGTTGTTCGCAGATGATACCATGTTCTTTTGTAGAGGAAACGCGAAGAATTTAACAACGCTGCAAGAGATAATTCAAAAGTATAAATCAGCTTCAGGCCAACTAATCAACAAACAAAAATCTGCCCTTACATTCTCAAGAAAGATGTCACAACAGATGAAGAATAAGATAAAAGATCATCTCCAAATTTCTCAAGAAGGAGGACTAGGGAAATATTTGGGCTTACCTGAACATTTTGGACGCTAGAAAAGAGATATCTTCAACTCTATAATTGACAGAATTCATCGAAAACGGGTCAGCTGGACTTCAAATACCTGTCACCTGCAGGAAAAAATATAATGCTGAAGAGTATCCTAAGTGCGATGCCCATGTATGCAATGACTTGCTTCATGCTACCAACTTCCGTGTGTAAAAAAATCTAATCAGAACTTACAAGATTTTGGTGGGACAGATCGATGAGAACCAGGAACATGTGTTGGATATCCTGGAACAAATTAACAAGGCCTAAAAAGAAAGGGTTTTAAAGATATACAAGCATTCAACGTTGCCCTTATAGCCAAAATTGCTTGGAGAATATTGACTGTCCCAGAGTCACTATTAGCAAGGATACTGCTAGCAAAATACTGCAAAGAGGAGAGCTTTTTACAAGCATCAAAACTAACCTCTTGCTCTCATGCTTGGAAGGGGATTTTACAAGGCCGAGACCTACTCAAAACCAAGTTGGGGTGGACAATTGGAGATGGTAAAAGTATCAATGTCTGGACTGAAAACTGGATTTCCACCTCCTCTCTGATAGCGGTATCAAGACCACCTAAAGAACAAGAAGAGAACCTTAAAGTGTCAGACTTGATACATGAAGCAACACGAGAATGGAATAGGGAAAAGATCAAACAGATTCTTCCGCTTTTGGAATCAGATATCCAATGTCTAAAGCTAAGTGTACAACCAGATAAAGATAGAAGAATTTGGCTACCTAACTCAAATGGCATCTATTCGGCAAAATCTGGGTACGTAACAGCAATTGATACCAAGCTTGGAAACCAGCACACAATCTTAGGATCGGAATGCAATTGGGTCAAAGAAGTCTGGAACATTCCAATGCAACCAAAAATTAAGTTCTTCATATGGAAATGTCTCAATGGAGCTATCCCAGTAGGTGAAAAACTGCTAATGAGGCAAATTGAGGTGGACCCTAAATGGCAAAGATGCGGAGAGATAGAAACTTTAGAACATGCATTGTTTACCTATGCTTTATCCCAACAGGTATGGAGATTAGCACCTTTCGCCAAGTAAGTAAATCCACAGCATCGGGTTTCATTCAATGAAGATTGGAAAAATCTTCGACAGTATCATGTACTTCCTCCGATTGGAATTACAAAGACCCCTCTCGCAGCCTGGATAGTATGGATGATTTAGAAAGCTCGGAATCAAAAGGTTTTCAACAAAATTGCTCAATCACCAGAAGAAACAATTAATCTAGCAATTCTAGCAACAAGGGAATGGGAAGAAGCCCAAGAGGATATTAAATCTAAGCAAGAATCGATGGGTGGGCACAGAGCTAACCTGGTTAAGGAGAAAGCGATCTGCTGCTCTGATGCTGCTTGGAATGAGAAATTTCGCAATGCAGGGACAGCTTGGATCATCAAATCCGGCAAAGATCCACCGAGAAAAGGAACCCAGATACAAGAACATGTAGCATCTCCACTGGTAGCTGAAGCTTTGGCGCTTAGATCTGCCATGAATGATGCACTCGCAAATGGATTCCGCAAGATTGAATTTCAATCTAATTCCCTCAACCTAATCACGGCCATAAAAAATGGAGTGAAGCTTTCGGAGATCTCTGGCATCCTTGTAGATGTTTCCTATCTTCTCCCTCGTTTCGAATCTGTTGAATTCGAATTTATCCCTAGATCATGTAATTTGGAAGCAGACTCCCTGGCTAAGTCCAGGCTTGCTTCGTTTCTTTTAAGCTATGTAGTAGGTGACAATATTTAATCTGCTATTTAATGAGGATGTTGATTGACAAAAAAAAACAAATTCACCTAATAGTTTCTTTTTTTTGTCTGAATAATACCATATATATATATACTTGAAGGAGTTCACAAAAGAATATACAAGACAAAGGATCATATAATCAATCAACCCCAACTCGAAAATCTTAATCTATTGAATTTCGATCGGACTCAAAAAAAGATGAAAGCCAAGATGGATAACCTGGCACAATGTATGATTGATTTCGATCCTGATTTGCAACTGCAATACGAGAAGCAACGTAGTTTGCTTCCTTAACTTTGAATTCCAGCCGCCAAAAGGGTATTATGCTGAGAAGATCCAGCAAAGGGACATAAAAAGGTCTAAAAGAAGGCCAAGCCAAAAGGCATTGAACACCACCTACCAAATCTTTATTGGCCACAGCAAAAGAGACTGGGAATTTTGAGAGTAGCAATGCTTTGAAACAACCAATGCCAACACTCATTGTGAGCTTTTAAAATGAAGTAGACTCCTATGAAGGAGCGTCTACCATGAAGAAGAATATTACCTACAGAGATTCGTAATACCCAAGAGGCTCCATAAGACTGTGAATTCTTATCCCAAGAGACACCAATATTACACGTAAGCCATGCTTTTGGTGGTTTTTTCCATGACTTGGTAGTACCAATTGTTAATGCATTTGAGTTCTGAGATGCTCTATATTCTTGAGCAATGAACCATTCAATATCACCTCCATTGATCTTTGAGACAATATCATCACCTTGTATACCATTCCTTCAAAGAGAAGGTTGTTGCGGTGTTTCCAAAGTGTCCATAAAGTCTCAGACCTAGTCTTCTGATTTTTGCTGGTATATCAATCCTGGATCCAAGAGTAATAATGTAGTGCAGATTATGGTAGAGTGAATGTGAGTTGAAGCCGTTGGAAGGGGTAGGTAAGTGAGTCAAAACCCAAATGTGTAGTTAGAAATCTAACTTGTGTAGCAAGAAATAATATTTACCCAACCAAAGGGCTTCTTGTGTTTGAGAAAGACAATGTCAGTCCAATTCTCTTCATTCATCACAAGTCCAGGTCCAGAGAGATTGTTGATGCAAACCACAACAGCTGAAGATGTATAGATCACACGCTTGATCGATTTCGATTTTAAGCAAGATTTCAACACATTGATCACTCCTTGTATCACAGGTTTGATCACGTCTTACTGTTATCTAAAACATTAACAAAAATAGCTGAAAATGTTTCTGTTAAAGAGTAAAACCTAAGTTTCTGTGCCACCAATGACACAAGCCTACTTAGCTCTGGTGGAAATAAGAGTCTGATCCATGATTGTATTCTAGTATTGTTGTTATGAGCTTCGAGTCTTTGATACTTCTATATAGAAAGTAAGAATAAGCCAATAGTCTTTGATCATTTGGTACAAACTACAGATCAAAAGACTCAAAACTCTATCGAGTTATTTAATCGAACCAAGAGTTATGTTTAATCAAAAGTCTTAGTCAATTCCAACGTAACTTGTTCTAAATTGCCTCAAGCTTTAGGATAATTATGGAGTTTTTTATATATAAGCGACAAAACCAAAACAATAGTTTCAGATAAAACCAGAACATAAAAAAAAACATAAAAAAGCATTAGCATTAGCATTGCAATACGATTTAAGAACAGGTGAAACTACATATCTAATGGCTTGTTCTTCGAGCTTCAATGATCATAGATGTAACTTCATGCACAAATCCAGTCTTCTCCAAAACAAACTCAAACTCCTTAGCTTGTAACTGCTTCCACTTCTCTTCAATCTTCTTCTTTTCCTCGAGAGGAACCAAGCTCCACTTTTGTTTCAGAAGACTTTCATCAACACCAAAACCAGCAATAGACCGAGCCAAATGAGACTTCTCAAACCAATCAGAATTTGTCAAACTTGACCCCTTATCATCATCTTCAACCTTTTTACCATTAGGTGAAGCAACAAACACCAATTCCTGCTTCACACTATCAATCTTCTTGTTCTTACTTTGACTCTTTTTGGATACCCCATTAGACTTAATATTGGATTCCAAAGCTATACCATTAGGACCCCAAATATGCTTTGACAATTTGTAAGTTTTCTGATCATGAGCTTTTGAAAAACTTGGTTCTGCACCATTTTTACCTTCTTTACCCAAAAACTTCTTCCTTAAACTCCTAAGCTTATCCATGAATTGATTCTTACTTACCTCAAAGCTGATAGATTTCTTCACAAATTCATAAAACGCATTTGTATCTTCATAAGGAGACTTACCTGTATCAGCTTTAAAATCAATCATACCTTGTAGAACAGAGATTTCATCTTCTTCACTCCAAAGTCTTTGAAAAGCTGGTTTCTTTATACTTTCTTCTTCTTCTCCCGAAGTAACCATCTTAGCTCGCTTCGACGGAGTCCCTTCAGTTGCCGGCCGTTTCGTCCCTGATTTCGCCACCGGTAAAGCAACAGAGGATGTTGAATCTTTTTTACTCAGCTTCCCGGCGGATACAGCTGCGACAGAGACAGTTTTGCCAGATCCAGATTTTGGAGGATCTGTGGATTCAGACTCAGAATCATCAGTTTCAGTCTCCGATTCGGATTCTGAGTCGGAGCCTTGCTTCACGGCGGAGACGACGGTGGCGGAAGGAATTGTTTTTGGATTTTTGATAGATTCGTCTTCTTCTGATGATGAAGAAGAATGAACATCATCATCCTCGCTTGAAGTAGCAGACATGGGTGGATCATTCACAAGATTTCGCTGCTTCTTCGCCATCGGAAATTGCAAGAGAAGAATTCGAGAAGGAAACTAAAGGAAAGGTCTTTTAGGGTTTGTGAAGAAGCGGCTAGTGCGAAGGAAATATAAAGGTCTTAGCTTTACTTTAAAGTTGCAATAGATATTTTCCAAAACAATTTAGGAAAATTATTATTTTTTATTTGTTTTTGTTAATAGGAAAGTTATATTTACATCTCTTTTTTTTGACAATCATAATTTACATCTAGACTTCCATAAATTAACTAGGATTATATCCGTGTTACACACCAAATTTGGTTGTTTAAATAATCACTACTTATTTAGATTATTAGACATATACTAATATATTGAAATATTATTTTTAAAATATTGTCTTAGCGGGTCGAGTCCAAACCAAAATTGATCTACATTAAAAAAAACCAAACTCAATAAAATACTCAAATGAGCCATAAATCTATGTAGCCGTAAAACTGAATCCAAACATGAACCAAAACCAAATCAAGAAACGAATCAGTACATATAATTTTTTCTTATTAATTTTAGTTTTTTTGATATTTTCACTAAATCATTATTATTTTTGAATTTTTTATTAAAATACTAGATGATGCCCTGTGCTATGCACGGGTTAAATAATATTTGTTTATTTTATTTATTTATTTATGGTTT
>OVBA01004635.1:0-22785 GCA_900406435.1 Lepidium aucheri
TTGTTTGTGTTCTGTGGTAGTTCCTCAGTTGTAGTTTCCATCCAAGTGTTTTTTTTTGGTTACTTCTATGGTTTTCCCCTTTGCCTTCTGTACTCTCCTTGTTTCTAGTACAAATCCCTTCTTTTCTTTCTTTCTTGGCTATTTTGTTACTTCCTTTTACTGGGTTTTCCTTTTCTTTTAGTTCCATCATGCCACTGTTCTGCACCGTGTTTGTCTCTCTGTCTTCTGGAGTGTTATCCACCGTTTGTTGGTAAGTTCTCTCAATTTTCCTTGTGCTTTCTTGTTGTAGCTTTGTTTGGAAAATGCATTTGGCTTTGCTATGTGTAAGTCTTTTGCAGAGTTTGCATACATTCCTGATTCTTTCAAACTCTACTTTGGCTCTAATTACTTCTCCATTTGGGAGTCTAAAGGATCTCGAGCTCCTTATAGGGTTGGACGTGTTGAACAGAATTTTAACTCAAACAAAGGGTTAGAGGTGAGTCTTATTGGGATCAAGGTCGACCTCTAAGACATCACCTATGGAGTTGGCTATCGCATGAAAGAGATCCCGAGAAAAGACCTTTGCCGGGATCTCTGATATTCGAATCCATAGCGGGATATTTGTTAACTTGTCGTCAGAGAATTCATTATCAAGCCTAGCAATTGTAAATCCCCAGTTTTCAAAGTTCCATATGCTATTTTTGATAATTTCTTCCATATCATGTTCCGATTGAAATCAGAAAATGAAGGTGTCTTTTTCTAGTACTGTTCCTTTGATTATATTGCTAAGTTTCCAGATCCTTGGCATTCCTATCATTAATCTAGCAATGTTCTGAGAGTTCGGGTTCAATAGTTTACCTATGATCGCGAGACTGTTATGCGCCAAGTTTTGATAATCTCCAATCAACGGTAGATCGATTGTTTCCTCATCTTCATTGTTGATGGATCTGAGCTTTTCCAGTAGTTGAGGATCCATAATTTGATCGCGATTGGGCCAGATCCAGGTTTCTGTACTTCGATTTCTTCCTAGGGCTGGTTGTGGTGGCCGATTGCAAACACCGATGGAGTTAAGTTGGATGTTTGAGTGTAGATCTGAGTTTACCGACGGGATTGAGTCGTCGGGAGGTTAGTCAGCGTCTTCGATGAGCTGAGAGGAAATCTTTTATATTCTTTTACTAGATTAAATAAAAGTTGCCTCATAAAATATCAATAAAAACAAAATATTGACTTAATAATTAGTGACACTTTCAAGCTTTTATAATTGATTAACAAAAATGAAATCAAAATACATAATTTGCTGCTATAATAGGGTGTCAAAAAAAGATAAAAAAGGATCCATTCAGTTTTAACTTTTAACCAATTCATAAATTCTATATGTAAAGAAAAAAATTTCTAAATTAATGGGGGTGTCAAATGAACCCTTATATTAGTATAGAGGTCTGCCCATGGGTGGAACATCATTTGATTCATTTACTTTTAAAAAAATATTTTCTTTTCTATAAGCCAAAAACATCTTTTTGGGTTACATAGGAATGGAAAAGGGAAAGAGAAAGTCAACTCTCATTCTACTTATGAATTATGATTGCTCATTAATCTTCATCTCAAATTTTGTTCGGGTATATTTGATGAGAAGATAGGTTATTAGCAAGAGGGATTCTTTCACTTTCACTTTCACTTTCACTTGCTTGACTTGATTTATGTTTCTTTTTACGCCAACTAAGAAACAAGTAGCCACCCTCAAAAATATTAAATTAAATAAATTAATTGGTGAAAGGCAAATGATTGCATCATCAAGAGATGTTCACAACCACCACCTAGGCATTTGCTTTACCAAAGCCAAGAGTCCTTTTTTATATATTTTGGGTCGACGATCTATGTCTAACTTGAAATTTTGATATAACATATTCATCTATTTTTAGATATTCTTTGTAATTTCATTCAAATTTTATAATAAAAGCCTAATTCTACCTAAAGTATACAATCACTATCAAATTGCATCTAAAGTATACGTTATCAATCAAATTGTACAAATCGGCAAATTATCATGGGTTGGTTGAAAGACAACAGTTGTGATGAGGCCATCAAACATAACACCTTACTGCTCGCAACCATAGGTCGCATTCCAATCTTACACGACGGTCCAAGCACGAGGTGTGAGGTCAGCTCAATCCTAGACAAGTTCATCGACGGAATCGTAGTCTTACTCTAATTGATTGCACCTGCGGTCAAGACGAACCAAGCCCTGTCTGGAAAACACTTCACCAACCCATCAGACGGACAAGAAGAGTTTAAGCGAGCACCAGAAGCAACCAACCAACTCGTACCACAAACTACCCAACCTCTACGGGTCCAATAGCAACCCTTACCGAAATCATTGCCTTCCCAACCCAGATACATGATTCCTTTACTATTTCTATCATTGTAGGAACTTCACTCGACAAGTAGTTACCAACCGTTGTGGATAACAATCTTGCCATATTTGGACTTAGTAGAGTCTTTTATTTATTTTTATTTAAATGTTTTGTTTTGCTAGTGTGTTGTGTCACTCATTTACTTTGCTGGATTTTATGTTGTCATCGAGTCTGCCCTAGAAAACCCCCAGCCGAATGAACCCATTTATAAGGTTCCTAGATGGCGCTTTGTATTACAGTTTTGCTATAAATAAAGAATAAACTTTTCGCTTTTCTCTACAGAAAACAAACCTAGCCACCTCCTTCTCTTTGAGGGCCAAAGAGCACGAAACGAGATCAAATCAATTAGGATTCCTAAGTAGATCGGAGTGGACTTATTGTGGATTCAATCACTAATCCATGTGGTGTTCATCACTTCCATCCGCAATCACCTCTTAACCCTGAAGGATCGCCTCTTTGAAGCTTTCTTCAACGGTTCCATCCCCAATTCTCGAAGATCAAATTTTGAAGTCTTTTCGGGAATTCCTATCCGAGATCCTCTCCTCTGAGGCTCTCATCAGCTGGTATCAGAGTTGAAAGGTTCTTGGTAGCCCTCTGTATCGTTCCTTTCCATTTAATTTTAGTTTTTATTCCATTTTAATTGCTTCCACATTGCTTGAGTTGTTTTGTTTGAATTTTGTTGTTGTTGAGTTTGATTATTCGCTTAGGTAGTTGTATGATTGTTAGTTCTCTTTGTTTAAACACTAGATCTATTGGATAAAAGCAATTGCCTAGGGTGTTTATTAATTTTTATTAAAAAACAAAAATTGATTATTTCTAAGTTTGTCCGTGTGTTCTTCAACATGTGTTCTTATTTTTCGTGAATCACTGATCTATTTAGGTTGCTAGAATTCTTTTGTTAAGTGTTCTTGCCTTAATTGGATTCCTATTGATGATAGTGAGAATAAGACCAAGAATTGTTAGATATTTATTGAATTCTTTCCTTATATGTCTTAGCTTGTCGTTTTGAATTAGTTTTTAGCCGAGTTTATTTGTTTCCTTTTCTTGTGTTGCCGTGCATTTCACTTATAAGCAAACTAAAGCTTTCCTTATCGAGAATACATATGTCCTTACTCAAAAGTTACTAACAATTAGCCCTTTTTCAATTATGTTTTGCGAGGTACTAATGGTCGAGATTGAAGAGGAAGTTCGGAATGCCAACCAACTAACTGGATTCACCAACACACTCATAAACCTATAGACCCAAATAGCTCGGACGAACGAACATATGGATCAAATGGAATGAGCCCTTCCACTTGTAGCAGTATGGAGGATCTGACTGATACCCATAACACCACCTGTACCATCCAGCAGAATGAAGATCTTATCCACTTGTGGTTTAACTATAAGGGCAATGAGGAAGAAGACCAAGTTAAGTATGATTCAGATGAACAACCTATTTTACGGACCTCTACACAAGACTAATAACCAATCATCAACCCGTAGCCGGACCAATTCCCAAATAACATGGTCTATAGGCGAAGACTCGAGCAGTACATGAGGCCTGCACGAGAACCTGAAGTACCAACCCACCAAAAAACCAAAGGCCCTTCATGACACATCAACCCTAAGCTAATGCCCCAACTTTTTGTCGGACATGTCAACTCGGAATCATACCTTGACTGGGAACGGCGGTTAGAGAATATTTTTTGATTGTTACAAATATCCTAACCACAAGAAAATTTTTTTTTTTGCAGCACAACTTACAAGAGGAGCACTTACTTGGTGGCATCACGAGGTAGCTGAACGAAGGCGCCACCGCCTTGGACAGATTGACAATTGACCAAAATCCACCTGGACTGAACCAAAGGCCATAGACTCCGCACCAAAGAAGATCGAGATTGATTTCCGATTCAAGAAACTAACTCGTGGACCAACCAAACCACATTGAAGTACCAAAGGGTGCTGATTCCTCAAGGACTCGTGATATTGTTTGTTTCAGGTGCCAAGGCCATGAACATATGGCAAGGGACTTTCCTAACAAGCTGGTCATGATACACACAACTGAAGGAGGTTATGAATCACAAGACAAAGTCAAAGAGGAACCAGCCAAGCCGAGTCCAAAGTGGAGTATCCAAACCACAAAAAATTCCTAAATCATTCCTCGAGTGCTTAGCACCATTGTTAGTACTGAAGACTTGATCTAGCAGGAGAATATTATTTATACCCATTGTATCTTCAATGCCAAGGTATGCAATCTGATTATCGATGGAGGCTTGTGTACTAATGTTTCACATATGTACATGGTCGAGAAGTTGGGTCTAACCAAGACCAAACACTCGCACCCATATAAGCTCTGATGGCTGAACGACAAGGCCAACGTAAATGTCGATGAACAAGTTACCATACCGTTTAGTATTGGTCAATACCACGATCAAGTAACTTGTGACGTGGTCCCTATGCAAGTCAGCCATATGTTACTGGGATGACCATGGCAGTTTGATTGAGAGGTCTAACACAACGGCCAACAATCTTTACATGTTCATGCACGAGAAAAAGAAGTATACACTCGCCATGTTGATCTTGACTCAAGTCCATGATATTGAAGCCAAATAGTCCAAAGAAATTGAGGTTAAACATTATAACCTCTATGTGACTTCCTATACGGTTTTCAAGGCACTTAATAGTCATAAGTCGGTACTTATAATGATTTCTAATGAATGTTTAGCCACAACTATGAGTGAGGTCGAGCTCTATGTAAAGCTTTCTTCCGTTTAAGGCATGTATAAAGACGTGTTTTTGGAACATATCCCAGCTGTACTACCTCCATTTCGAGGGATTGAGCATCAATTAGACCTCATACACGGTGCACCATTACCCAATTGGTCTGCTTACCACATGAGGAAGACACCCACAAGCTTGAGAGACAAGTCCGAGATCTGATGGACAAGAGATATATTTGTGAGAGTCTTAGCTTGTGTTTAGTGATTGTACTGTTGGTACCAAAGAAGAACGGTATGCGGCGGATGTGTGTCGAATGCCAAGAAATCAACAACATCACGATCAAATATTGGCACCCAATTTCATGACTCGACGAAAATACTAAATAAACTTAGTGGATCAACCATATTTCAAAGATCAATCTAAAAATTCGATATCACCAAGTGAGGATGAAGGAAGGCGAGGAGTGGAAAGCTGCTTAAGATGAAGCAAAGCTTGTATTAGTGGCTCGTGATGCCCTTTGGCCTCACCAATGCTACGAGTACCTCTATGCATCTTATGAACCATGTTCTTTGACCTTTTATCTTAAAGTTCATAGTAGTATACTTTGATGATATCCTGATTTATAGTAAGAACATGGCGTATCATATTACTCACCTCGAATTAGTCTTAGAGACGCTCAAGAAAGAAGACCTTTACACTAACCTTAAGAAATGAGTGTTTTGCACTGAGTTAGTGATTTTATAGGCTTTGTTGTTAGTTCACAGGGCTGAGAGTAGACCAACAGAAGATAAATACAATTCAAGACTAGCTGACACCTACCACCGTCCGACATGTCCGCAGTTTCCATGGTCTAGCCAGTTTTTACTGGAGATTTTTTCTGGACTTTAGTACCATAGCCTCACAACTCAGGACATTCATCAAGAAGGATGTACCATTCCCGTGGGGACCAAGCCAAGAAGTTGCATTCCAACAGCTCAAAGACCACCTCACTCAAGCCCCGGTATTGTCTTTACCAGATTTTGATTTAACCTTTGAAGTTGAGTATGATGCTTCAGGGTTAGGTATTGGAGCTGTCCTCACGGAAGGAGGCAAACTAGATGCCTACTTTAGTGAGAAGCTGAGTGGAGCAACCCTTAATGACGTATGACAAGGTGCTTTATGCACTAGTTCACTTATTAGATATTTGGTAACACTACCTGCTGGCCAAGAAATTTGTTATCCATACGGACAACAAGATGCTAAAGCATCTAAGAGGCTAGACCGATCTCAAGAAGAGGCCCTCTGGCTCGAGTTCATTAAAATGTTTCCTTCATGATTAAGTACAAGAACGGCAAAGACAACATGGTCGCGGATGCTCTCTCAAGGCAACATGCTTTAATCTCCACCATGGATGGTAAGTTATTAGTTTTTGAGTCCATTAAATCACAATATGATAATTATACAGACTTCAAGGAGATATTCAAACCATGCGACCAAGGAGTTTTTGGCAATTTCTACCTTCAGATGGGTATATCTTCAAGAAGCAAAGGCTATGTATTACCCAAGGATCTATTCAGGAGCTGTTAGTCACCGAGGCGGATGAAGGAGGACGCATGAGAAAATTTGGCATAAGAATACTTTGAGTAAACTTAAGGATCATTTCGCATTGCAAGAGATGTATCGCATGCCTTAAATAACAATCCAAGTTGCATCATCACGATCTTTACATATATTTTCCTATACCCAACACCCCTTGGATAGATGTCTCTGTGGATTTTGTATTAAGTTTTCCAAAGTATCAGAACTGAGACTTGATACTAGTTGTCGTGGATAAGTTCTCGAAGATGGCCCACTTCATTTCCTACGATAAAGCCAATGATGCTTCACAGGCCACGACTCTCTTCTTTTGGGATTGTCAGGCTACATGGAAAACGGACAATCGTTTCGAACCGCGATCCAAAGTTTCTTGGTCATTTTTGGCGTATGCTCTAGAGGAAGATGGGTACTAATCTTCTTTACTTGACCAGCTGTCACCCATATACCGATATTAACAGACATAGGTTGTTAACTGCATTGTGTCCACGCTGATGTCAAGGCAAGAATTGAAGCCCATACTGCCAAGTACAAGGCACATGCGGAAAATAGACAAAATGAGGTCGTTTCAACCCTTTAAATTTGGTTTGGATGCACTTATGCCCAGAGATTTCCCAAGGAGAGAAAACGAAACATGAAGTTGGCACCATGCAAAAATGAACCTTTCCAAGTGCTGGAGCATATCAACAACGACGCCTACCGCCTTAACATTCCATACCATCTTAAGGTACACCCACTTATCAATGTTTCCGACCTTACATTTTTTGATGTAGGTGGAGCCGATCTGTTACCTGATCTTTCTCAAGAAAGAGGGAATGATGATGACATCGACCACAACACCTTACTGCTTGAAGTCATGGGTTGCATTCCAACCTTACATGATGTTCCAAGAACAAGGTGCAAGGTTAGCTCTATTCGGGACAATTTTATCAACGGAGTCATAGCCTTACTTGAACTGATTGCACATGCGGTCAAGACAAACCATGCCTTCTTTGGATAATAGTGCACCAGCCTATCAGACGAACAAGAAAAGGTTAAGCCAGCACCAGAAGCCACCGACCAACTCTCAACCAAACTCCACATGCTATCCATCAGTGACGGTACCATGGATTGCCAAGCCTCTACCTATCTGATAGCAACCCTTACCAGAACAATCGCTTGCCCGACCCAGGTATGCATTTTCTTTATTATTTCCACCCTTACAGTACTTCACCCGACAACTCACCACCGTAGTTTAGGGTCTTATGTCTAAGTTCGTTCGGTCCAAATAGACAAGTTTAGTTATAAACCGTTGTGGATAACAAACTTGTCGTATTTGGATTTTGTTGAATCTTTTATTTGTTTTTATTTAAACGTTCTGTTTTGCTAGAGCGATGTGTCACTCATTTGCATTTCTTGATTTTATGTTGTCATCCAGTCTACCCTAGAAGGCCCTCAGCAAGTCTTTTATAAGGTTCCTAGATGACGCTTTGTATTTCTATTTTGGTATCAATAAAGAATGCATTTTTGCTTTTTTCTGCAGAAAACAAACCTAGCCGCCTCCTTCTCTTTGAGGATTCAAGAGCACAAGACGAGATCGAATCAATGAGGATTCATGAGTAGATAAGACTTGACTTATCACATATTCAATCACTCTGGTGTTCATCACTTCCATCTGCAATCACCTCTTAACCTTGAAGGATCAAATCTTTGAAGCCTTCTTCAACAGTTCCATCCCCAATTCTCGAAGATCGACTCTTTCAAGTTTTTTGGGGAATTCCTATATGAGATCCTCCCCTCTGAGGCTTCCATGGGTTACAACTGTAATTTAATAATTAACCAATCATAAATTAATATCAGATCTGAATAAATCTCAACTACGACCCTGTTAAGATAAATCTCTCAGATTGAACACCTATTTTATCGAACATTAATTCACGAAATCCCCAAAAAGTTTTGAATTTGAAAACTAAAATTTCTCTCAAGATCATCTGTTCTCATTCTGATTGTTAATAAATGGAGTCGACGGAGGAAGAATCATGGCATCTGGTTCCGGTTGTTGAGAGAAGCGTCAGAAACACTAGAGATGAAGAAGCTCGTGAGTTAGTAGCATTTTGAGATGAGCCTCGAGTAAATCACAATGTTTTGCTTGAATGTGATGCTAAAGATTGAGAATAATCAGAGGAAAAAGTTTATGCTCACAGACAAAGGAATTGTGACTATACCCCTTCCACTAAAGGAATGCTGTTAGAAAACATGAGCTTCTTCAGCTGGGTAGCATCCAAAGATTATATTGCCAACTATGTCTGCAGAACAGGGAGAAACCTAAAACAATATAGGTATGATAAAACAAAAAAAACCTTACAAATGTGTTAGTGGTAATGATTTTTCTTCGAGGATCTATTGCTCTAGGATTCGAAGGACAGATGAGTGGAAGGTTATAATCTACCAGAAAGTGCACTCATGTTCATTGAGTGGAAAGTGCGAGATGATGAAATTTTTGATTATTGCTAGGTTATTTTTAGATAGGATAAGAGAGGAACCTGATTATTACATGCCAATGAAGATGGAAGCTATTATGTTTCAGAAGTAGAATGTGAAGGCTTCAAGACATCAATACCAAGTTGCAAGAAAGAAGGCTTTGAAATGGATTAAAAAAGAGTATGAAGATCAACTTGCTCGTCTCTGAGACTATGGTGCAAAGATCATTGCTTCTAATCCAAATTCAACTGTAGATATCAAGTGAATAACAAATGAAGAGGGACAAGATGTTTTCAGTCGCTTCTATGTTTGTTTTGATGAGCTTAAGAGGACTTGGAATGAGACATGTTGACCACTAATTGGAGTAGAAAGTTGGTTTTTGAAAGGTAAAATGAAAGAGCAGCTTCTAGTGGCGTTAGGGAGATATACAAATAACCAAATTTATCTGGTAGCTTGGGATTGTGTTCAAGTTGAAAACATTGAAAAGTAGCAGTGGTTTATCAAGAAAATAAAATAGGATTTGAAGTTGTTAGATTGAGATGGGTACATTATTATATCTGAACAACAAAAGGCATATGTTTGCTTATTTTTGTTGTTTTAATTATCATTTTTCACATGGTTTGAGTATATTGTCACATGGATTATTTCCACTTGATCTTTTTTTAATTAAGTTTAGTTATCACATGGATTGTCTCGACATTTAATTAAGAAGACAATATGGTCCTATCTTATTTTATTCATTGTGTTCTATTTCTATTTTAATAAAGTTTAACACATTCTTTTTTTTGTGAAATGAGTGTTAGAGACTGATTCAAGCTATTGAAATGGAGATTCCTAGGATTGAGCATCAGATGTGTGTTAAGTACATCTATGCAAATCTTAAGAAAAAGCGTTGAAAGAAACCATACATGAAGAATAGGAAAAGAGGAGTTAATGAATCTCCTACCAAGAAGAAACACAATAATAAGAGGACAATGCTTTGGAAGATATGTGGAAAGCCTAACCATAACTCACAGTTCACAAGGAGCCATAGACACTGATTTGTAAACTTTCTTATTCGATCTGATTCAAGCTTTGATTTTTTGCATTGTAAAATCTTATTGTTCCATTTGTTTTCTGTTTTTCTTCTTAAGCCTTCTCAAGGAGAATCAAGTGAGGAACAACTAAATCAAGTAGAGCCAAGTCTGACAACTAACACAATTGTCACTACAAGACTACAAGATGAAAATTGAGTTATGATGTTGTGGTAGGTGGTTTTTAGGATGTTCTATTTGTGATTTGACATTAGGAATATGAGACCGTCAGTTTGTAGGATTGTTTTTGTATAAGACAAACCAAATGCTTAAAAGTTATTGAGTGGGGTATTTGTATGTTTGTCTCTTGTGTTTTGGATATGTAAAACATATTACTTGAATCCATTATGGTTTGTCTATTGTCATTTCTATGTTTGTCTCTTTTGTTTTGAATGTTTAAACACCATAAAAAGCATTCACCATAGAAAGACAACAACATAAAAAATTGAAAGCATTCACCATATAAAGACAATAACATAACATATCAATTTTATTACCATTGAAAATATTATACAACAACTCTAATAACATAAAAAGACTACAATAACAACACCTCCACTACCAAGATAAAGACACAAGAAAGACATATATAGAAACTTAGATAATCTCTTGATTCATCCTATAAACTTCAAGCTGATTAAACCAACCATGAAGACAATAACCAAGACCACAACCAACTTCTTAAACCAAGTCTTTTTCTCCACCAAAACCAATTCAACTCTTTCAAATATGCTACTCTCCATCTCTCTTTGCATCCGCTCATTCTTCAATCGTGAAGCTATAAATTCTTGAGTAAAACTACCAATGTTGGGATACAAGGTATCAATTATATTAAATATTGCTTCATCCACCCACTTAAACACATGTTTGTCATTCTTTAGCTACAAAACAACCAAAAACAGTCATGAATTACAACTTCCAATCCATCAACTTTGAATGGGAAGTAAATGAGGAACACCTACTATCTAAAGAACGGTTTCAACTTACACTATTAGATGCATCATAAGAACATCGGAAGTATCTCTGGTAAGGATTGCTATTGGATCTTGCGAGCTTCACCACAATTGGTTTCCCACACCATAATCTACGAGGAACACCACCGATATTTGCCCCTGGCAAGGTACTTGATGATGCATTCAAACTGGCAAAAAGATTGTTCATTCTCAATTCTAGAAAAAAATTCCCGAATCTTATCTAGAGTTTATTGATGAAATTGGGGATTTTTTAAAAGAAATTTTGGGTCGTGTACACATATATATTGGAGTTTTTGCCTGATTCGGGTCATAAAATGGGTATGAAATATGGATTTGGTCCAGTTATGCATGGTCTAAAAAAACGACTACAATAGCGATGCAGATGTGGAATGCGATAGTGATTGTATAATTTAGGTGCAATTGAGTTTTTGATATAAACTTTGAATAGAATTACAAAGAGAGTCTAAGAATATGCGGACCTATTGTTATATCAAAACTTCATAATAGAAATAGACACTCGACCTTTTCATTTTCAGATACAAAAATATTTATATATTTTTTAAAACAAATTTGTTTTTTTATCGTCTAAATTTATTATTAGAACAAACTCAATGGACTTAACTTTGCGAGTTATATGCAGAGAGGCCCAAAAGGCCCAAATGTGGAAGCTTCTAGCATCTCTACTTATCACATTCCGCATCGCCACCTATCACCACATGTACGACATATGAGAATTATGGTACTATATCTAATCTTCCATGTGTTGAGCTTCCTGTGTCACCGTCATGTAGTTTCCGGCGATGGCCAAAAACCATCTTGAGTCTTCTCCACCTGTTCTTCACTTCATATAAAATCTTTACTCTGTTACGAGCTGCTGTAAACCTGAGGTTGACTGTCCCCAGAAACTACCAAACTCCCAACTACTTCAACGCCTCAAAACCAACCCATGGTGTTTGATATTCACCCACCTATTTTCATCTCTACGATGACTGTAGAAGGCAGCCAAAGATTCACAAAAAGAAGTTGGAGCATCGCTGAGAAGGTACATAATATGCAAAACCAACTGAGAACAAAAAAAGAAGATTTCAAGATCTGAAACAATTGAAGATAACAACGGCAGTTAAACCGGATTTGAGTAAATACACACTACACCGAATTAAAAATAATAATAAACTCAAAATAAAATAAAAACCCAGCAAAACAAATGACATAAAAAGAATCAGAAAGAATCACCAAAGAAAACTTCAGAAAGGAGCCGGATAGTTGATCGACACCAAAACGCGATGATGCTTAGATAGAATTTTTGAAGGATTGAAGTCTGAGAAGAGAACCAGAGCATCCGTCTATGGAAAGATCGAGAGAGACTTTCTCTTTAGAGAAGAGAGTGATATAAAGAATCTATGTTTACCAAATTTTATTTAACTGTGTCAGTATATATATATTATTTTTTCTTATCCAAAAAATCAAACAGAAAATCCAAAAATCGAGCAAAAACTTCAAACTAAAAAAAAACATTTTTCTTCTCATTGACAGAGTGGATGGATTATAGCCATCAGATCTTCTATGATTCCGATTTCACCTCTCAGTGCCTAAGAATCCGATTTCTCTCCGAAAAATATATTTTCTATTTGTAACTTGTAATTATCTTATCTGGTTTTACCATTTTTATAGACCAGCAATATGTTGGGACATGCAAGCCTGATTAACAGTCTGCGAGCTCAAAATCTTCTTCCTCTCATTCTTAATCTCTTAGATTAACCTCCTTCAACCTCCTCGAGTTGGATCTGGAGCAGGTTTAGGGCTTCTTAACTCTGTTATGAACCATCTTGGTTCTGGCTTCATGATCTAAGGTGTTATTACACATTCATAACCTTCGAAACCCTCAGCTTTCCAAGTACCTAATTAGTTGGTAAAATGACAAACTCAAGGATCGAGAAAGGGAAAGAACTGGAGACCCCCTTCATAGAGGCAATGAGGTCTATGTTTATCTATGAAGAAGCTTCCATTGATCTTCCTTCACCCAGGAATTACTTAGCTTGCAAGGAGGGTTAGTTTATTCTCATAGGTAAACTTTTAAGTCTCGAACATCTAAACATAGCTAAGATGATAATGTCCATGCCTAGAGTCTGGCATTTACATGAAAAACCAAAAAAAATCGTTCTTTCTAAAGATACCTTCCAGTTCAAGTTTGCTAAAGAAGAGAATTTAGATTTTATGATCAAATTCAACCTTTGGAATTTTTGAAGATTGGGGTGTAATTGTATCGAAATGGATAAAAGACTTTGATTTTCAGAATCTTCAAAAAATCCCAATATTTTTTTGTTTATTCCAGGATAATACTACACCTTAGATACCTTTTCTGAGATCGTAAAATCGCTAGGTGAAGTATTAGAGCTGTATATTGATCTGGATGGATCGCATATTCAAGAATATGTCTGAGTCAAAATCCTTTTCAATTTAAATCATCCAATAAGGAAAAGCAGAACTTTTAGACTTCCATCAGGTGTTGTAATCAACATCTGATTTGAATTTGAGAGGGTACAAAACAGTTGTTATAACTGCCGGCATCTTACACACGAGCAGAAATACGCTTGGAAACATGAAACCTCAACTAAACTCCAATTTCCCTTTGAAGACAGAGAATATGGAATTACTACAGGCCACAGTAGCTTTAGTACTACATTGTTACCTACTGAACATAATTACAACAATTTATACCAAATAGAACAGTTGGAAAATTTAAGAAACTAGCTCCTTAAGGATTCTCTCAGTAGTTGTACTCTTCAAAAAAAAGAATTCCAAGACCTCTCAAAGGACCTAGTGGATGAGGGACCATTGGAGCCTCCTATCAGTATAGGCTAGGAGTCTTCAACTAGCTTAAGTAGTAGAGATTATGCAAGAGAAGCCGACTTTGAATATCAAACATACTTACCGCCTCAAAAGAAGCTCTCAAGAAGGTTCCTATCTTCCTTCCTCATCTAAGATTCAAGAGACTAAGGATGATGAAAACGCATCTACACTGTAAAAAGCAAAAATATAACTACTCTAATAAACCAAAGTCCAACTCCGTTCAACAACTTACTGAAGAAGGTGTGGTGGCTATCCGTAAGCCAACTGGGTCATCATGAGTACACTAAGTTGAAACTATCAAGGATTAAGCCACACCGTCATAAGTCGACGCCTAAAGGAAATACGCCAACAATTATTTTCGTACGTGATGTTCCTTATGGAAATGAAGAATTGCAACTAATATGTCGAATCAGTACATAAGTGGATGGGTTATGACAACAGCTATATCATAGACCCAATTGGACTTAGTGGAGGCCTAGCTCTCTTTTGAAAAAGCCAAAATAATCTCACAATTCTTCAGCCATAATGTAACTTAATTGATACAAGGATTCAGTTTGGAAACAAAATCATTCATGCTACCTTTGTCTATGGTCATCCGATTAAACACCTTAGACCTCAAGACACAATTCGATCTGTGAACAATAGCAGATACTATTCATGGTATCTTATTGGTGACTTTAATGAACTGTTATCAAACCAGGAAAAAATAGGTGGATTTCCTAGAACATAAGCTTCTTTTAGTCACTTCCGAACACTAATCAAAGACTGTTGGCTAAAATAATTCCCTAGCTCTAGACCGTATTATTGGATGAGACACAGACATAGTTCATGGGTCCAATGTTGCTTAGATCGCAGTTTTAGGAATGATGACTGCTTCTCTTGCTTCCCACGCACAAACATAAATGACCTACCATGGCTTGATTCGGATCACAGAACAATCATCACATATTTTGTAGTAGAGACTCAAGAGTCTCACAAAAGACTTTGTTTTGATAAAATATATATCTGGAGGAAAGGCTTTGCTGAGATCATTAAAAAGGGATGGTGCAAGGAAGTACAATAGTATGGAACATCAATTTTAGATAGGATAGCTACTTGTCATAAGGAAATCTCTCTTTGGAAAAGAAGCTCTAAGTCTAATTATGCGACCAATATTGACAACTTAAGGAAAGTGTTTGAAAAGGAAGCTGAAAAACCCATTCCGATTAGAAGCTTAATGGAGGACATGAAGCTAAATTTAGAACGGCAATTCCACGAAAAACAACTCTCCTGGAAACAAAAAGTAAGGAGAAATGGCGCTCCTCAAAGGGGATAGAAACACTATAGTGTCAAATTTATACGATTTCAAAATAAAATTTGTATGTTGCATGACTCCAACGAGAAAACACATTGGTCTGAAGGATCCAAAGGCCATGTAGCAACAAAATATTTCAGAACTCTCTTTCATTCTTCTACTCCTTCTGGAATAGATGAAGTTCTACAAGGTCTAGGAACGAGAGTTACCCCGAAGATGAATGCTCATCTATTATCACATGACACTTCTGAACACATCAAGTCACAGCCTTTAGTATCAAAGGGCATAGCGCTCCTGGTTCCTGACAGAATGATGGGAATCTTCTTCCAAACTTACTGGCACTTGGTAACTAATCAAATTAATGCAGATATAAAACCTGCTTTTAACTTAGGAAATTTCCCTCAAGAATGAAACTACATACACATATGCCTCATTCCCAAAAACTAAAACCCCTACAATATGCTGGATTATAGACCTATTAGTCCATGCTCAGTGTTATACAAGATTGTCTCTAAGATATAACAACAAGATTAAAGACCATTCTCCCAAACATAACATCAGAACCAAAAGGAGCTTTTGTGGCGGGAAGATTGATTGTATGATAATATATTAATAGCCCATGAAGTACTGCATTATCTGAACACGCATAAGACTTATCTATATGAGTATGGTTCCCCTTCTCAACCTTTTAAGTAATGCATGCTAGGAAACATATCTTTACGAGGAACCCAATGGAGAAAGCAAAAGATGATATGAATTCCTTTGAAGTAAAAAGGTAAGAAAATTTCCAATGACCCCATTATTTTAATTTTAAAAGGAATGTTCACGCAAAGGTGGAGGTGAGGCTTAGGAAAACTTTTGATGAGGCAATTATTCGTCTAAACCTATGAATCAAAAGAAAGATAAAGCGATACAAAAATAAAATAATATCCTAGGTAAGTATGTAGAAATCAGTTGCCAGAATGAGAGTAAGGAGAAAAAATGAACAAGAAGGAAGATAGTCTGTGTGATCAGGTGGTGACTAGAAAAGAACCCATGTGTCCTTTGATTGATACTCCCTTGATGAGACTGCATTTGATTAATGAAAAAGTCGGTATGGTGAATTCAGATTTTTTGTCTGGACTATGGAGTTTGTTTTGAACAGATGTGAAGTCTGGAGGAAGAACATCGTGGTCTTGATTCTGATAGGTATGTCCTCATGTAGCTTACTAAAGATATTGTTTATGTGGTATTCTTAGGACAAAAGGAGTTCCTCACTTTCGTATTTCTTTCTCATTCTCGGTTTTTATCTGTTTGCTTGAAGACAAGTAACAGACTAAAGCTGAGGGAGTTAATGTACTGCATTTTTGATATGTTTTCAGTTGTTTTTCGATCCTTTTGACCAAATATGGTTTATATCTATTGCGTTCTTCATCTAATGTTAGTATTAATGCTTAGGATAGACTAATCACCTAGCTTATAATCTTAGGTTGTTTAACTCACCAAAAGTGCTTGTTAGATGCCTGAAAAAACTTAGATGAGCAATTTGTCCTTAGCCAATGAAAGCTGATGTTAAGAAAAATTGTTAACTTATCGAACATGCTTGTTAATGCGTATTTAGAACTCTAGGTTCAAACGATAGTTTAGAATTCTAGGTTGCTGGATATAATAGATGATGTCATGACACTGAATTTGCTATACATTTGTGTTTTGTGTTAGAGAATCGTTTATAAATTGTGCCATGAATGTCCTGATTCGTGATCCTAATTTCATGATGATTGCTCTGAATTTGATGCTTTTATTTATTTGAATTCACATCGTTTAATTGCTTTGGTTAGTTTAATTTCAACCACAATTACTATATTATTTATTCTTTACTTAAGTTCACTTTAGAAACAGATAGTGTAACTACTTGGTCTTCATGGATTCAATCCTTTCTATACTACTTCTGTTGTGTACTTGCAGTAGGGTTATAAGTTAAAACTCTGTGTATCACACATTCTCTCAAATCCTAACAAAAGCCAATTTAGAGTTTAATGGACTTTTACGGGTGCTGCAAAGTCTTCTAGACTTAAGAATAACAAGGATTTGGCTACAAATGGACATCATTGTTGCATTTCAAGCAATAAATCAACCGCATCAATGGCCTCGTGTCAAAAGCTAGAAAAATCAAATCAATGAACTATTGGCAAAATTCCAAGTTGCCATTCTAGTACCAATAACTCTTAAATCCAATAGATTAGCCATAAAGATAGCTCATAGTTAAAGGCAAGAATCGAAATTTGAAAATATAAAGATGAGAGTTGTGCTCTTTTGATTAATTTGTTCACTTTACTGTTCTATTACAACAAGATTGCTTAAATAGAAAACATTACAAAAACCCTAGTGCTCCTTGGTTGGCTAACTTAACCCTGGTTTGGTTAGAACCTCAAATCTGTTTTTGGTTGCAATTTCCCAACTGCACGGACTGTGTCTATGCACTCTTGTCTGCTCTGTTCTCATCCTTTTGTTGATGTCGTTATCAGCTATTGAAGGAAGTTGCAGGTGCTTAATGGGCCTGTTGAGTTATGCTTCATTTCTTAATGAAATCTCATTCGGGCCATCGATTTTAGGCCTAGGTGCACTATTAATCCTGATTCTAATCTCAAAGACTTTATTGTCTAGGTGAGAAAGCCAAAAGGAGTATGACTTCTTGTATGCACATTATCTAGTTTGATGAAGAGAATAATAAATTATGGACATCAAAAAAGTTTTGTATGAACGTATTTGAGTTCTCTTTGACAGAAGTTTGTAGCTATGTTACAAGGAAAAATCCACACAGACAGTCTCTGAAATATTTATTTATTATTGCCTTTAGAAGCAAGGAGCAAGAAAAACGAAAATTATTATTATAGCTGAATTTTGTTCCTCGTATCGATTTTCTAGATCTCTTATGGCTGCATGTTTTAATAATTTTAAATGCAGAGAAATGTCCTTACCTTCGAGTAAGTTCATTTTGGCTACATCAAATTTCTTTTACACCTCCGAGGTATGATCCCATGACATCAAGATTTATGTTGTTGAGAAATTATTTTAACATTGTCTTAATTATGGTTTTGTCTAAAAGTTTAATCCATTCTTTAGGTTGGAAGAAAAGAATTGGCTTTCTGAATTGATTCCGGCTGGAAAGTTATACTGTGGAGAAGAATGTTAGAAAACAAAACTGGAATACCCAACAATAAAAGAAGAATATTTTTGTGGTTATTGCTTCTCATCAGCACATATAATCTCAATGTCGCTCTTGGTGCTGTCACACAATCTTCTTGTTATGATGATAAGTGTAGAAATTCTTTGGCTCCCAAGTGTAACTCATTAGCTTATATCAAAATAGATGAAGAGGTAAAGAAACATCTATAAAGAAAGCAACTATTGATCTCTATTTCACAAGTTTTGTCGAAATCAATAGTTTTCTTTTCAACTCCTTCAACATTTATCCGTCAATCTTACAAAATAATACCGCAGTGTAGCGCGGATATATATCTAGGATGGAAACTACAAACTCCATCACACACAAACACATACAAATCTGGTCCTTTCTGGTATCAAGGGTAATTCAAACCTCTAAGAATTTATGGCATTATGTCTAGTTTGTTATTAATTTCTTTACCTGATCACCACCAATAGGCTAAAAACATTTTTTATACATAAAAATACACCTAGATTACAAATCTTTTTTTGGCAAGACAATTAATCTTACTATCAATATAAATTATTCCTTGAGATTATCCACACACTACAAAAAAATCTGAACTATTGTGACAATTTTTGTGTGGCTATTAATATTAGTAATATTTTATGATATTTTATATATAATTTTGTTATGAATTTGGTTTGTTACGAACCATTGTGACTCTATTTCATAACGATTTGTAACCAAATTGTTACTAGATCTATTCATCACAAGTTGGGACGTTTCTGTTACCAATATGCATTTTTGACACTTGTATTGTAACTAATTACAAATCATCACAATTTCGTAACAATATTTTTATACTGTGACGAAGTATATGTTATTGTGACGATATCTTACGTATCAATACAATTTTTTTTTCTTGCAGTGACATTCTCTATCAAATATTAAAGAAATCGAATCTTCTTAATATCACATGGATTATATATGAATTTTGCAGAGTGTTGAAAATAATATAATATTAATTTTGCAATAGAAAAACAATATATTTGTTGTCATAATCGATGTGAATCCCAACCCTCCTCTCCCATTATATTTTATTAGGATGATACCCACGCTTAAAGTGTGGGTTAATATTTGTTCCTTTTAGAAATTTATAATTTGTTTTTATGTGCGTTATCAAATAAATATTGCATGTTTGGTTTATGGATTGGTTATTTCTTTGATTTATAATAGAAGTACCCATTTGCAATCTTAATATTTGTGTTTATGTTTTGGCTAGTAACACATTGTAGAGTCAAAATTCTTGAATTGGGAAAGAAGTAGTCTTCATAATAATTGATTGAGGTATTTAATAAATTATACACATTGCAAAAGTACAACTTCTAGTTTGGGGTGGATAGCACGTGATAGTAATAGTATAGCTCTTTGGTTTAGAATGGATAAATACAAAATTCGGTATTCAATTGAAGAGGTAATTTTTTGGCACTTTTATAGACTACAATCTATGTGATTCAAATTTAATTAAAAAATTTAGATGGTAAAGTAGGTCATGTTGATTTGTAAAATGTCACCGGAAGATCATTTCTACACTGAAGTGGTCTAGCATTTGTATTAGATTGTTGCAGCAATATAAAAAAATAAGAATCATATGTGTATCAGACTTGCAAATTTCTTATAATATAGTCATTTTTTCTAAGTTAGAAAACTTAGTACTTAACATTTGAAGGGTTTAGCATTAGAATTTAGAAACACTCATACATCATAAATCCAATACTATGATCAAGGAAACCTCATTCGTATGATCAATTGAAGACTGCATTTTGCTTTTGCTACACATTGCCTAGTTAACATAGTGGTTAAAATCTGACTGATCATGTGACTAAACCCTAATTGATCTCTATGACTCGGAACTCTTTGAACTAAATAAGCATAAGTATGTTACTCACCAAAAAAGAATCAATAAAAATATATGAATCACCTCTAATATCAAGTCAAAGTAGCATAATATGTTGTACTCTTCAACAATACAATATTACTTAGCAAAAACAATCAAGTTTATACCAAAAACCAGGTGAGAAATGCACATCAATATAAAACTTCTTCCAAGCACATTCTCGTATCTTTCTAGTTGGAGTTTATGATGAATGCATCAAACAATTCACATAGGTTTAGTTAAGTAATTTTAAAAGCGAAGGCAACCTTTACAAATCTGTCTTCGTTCAAAGTCATCGTGTCCCATAAAATTAGTGTGAATATCGCTCCTAGGTAACATTTTGTCTCAGCTTGATTCTCCCACTAAGGAGCATGATAGAAGATCATGTAATGACATCCAAACAAATAAGACTAAAAGCAACCAACACGATCATGCAATACAATAATAATTGATTCTAAACAATACCTTAATACTCTTCTTAGTAACTTGCTTTATTTGATTTCTTAAGACTCTTCTTAGTAACTTTTTTGAAGCTGTTATTGGAAACTCTGGCACAGTCTTCGCATAGTTCACCTGTCCAAAATCCATTTTAATCAGACCAAAGCTTTCCGTAACTTATAATGTGCATCAAAACACATCAAAGATACTACTTACATTGAAGAGAGGATTAAGATCCTTTTGTATAACTCTTGAAAATTTTATCTTTAGCTCTTCTTCATTCTACTTCTTAAACCCTTCTTTCAAGACTACAAATATGACCAGCAACTCTGGACCACCATTAGGTGGTGTTACTACAGCCGTCTCAGAGATGCATTTATCGGCTTGATCATACACACGTTCAATCTCATTAGAACTTGTCTATGTTATAACAAAGAAACCAAAATGAATACTTGATCAAAGTTCCAACATGATTGATGTATATAAATATAATGTAGAGTACCTTAATGCCTCCAAGATTCATGGTATCATCAGCTCTTCCTTGAACATTGTAATATCCTCCTATGGTTTGCTTCACAATGTCACCGTGTCTTCTCAATCCCTACAGAAGAGAACAGAACAAAACAAATGAACAAGTTTGAGTGATGTAGTTTTGCAAGTTAGTGCAGTTACAAAAGTTTTAATACTACTTATTGTTTCTTTATATATTAGCATTCCTTTAAAATAAACTGTCTGCATTCAGAAGTCTATTTGTGGCTCCGAGGTGTTGCAAGAACAGACCAACTTCTCCAGTACATGGTTGATCATCCGGCTGTAAAAAGAAGTATTAATCAATCTCTATATAACCTGAGCGAATACTCTCAAATGTCATGAGATTTAGTTTGTTACATATGGGACACCATTTTCCTCAAAGATGTTGAAAACCCCAGTCTCTATTCTCTTTACCCCATGTCTATCTTCTTTACTATCTTCCTTTTGATCTTCATCCTTCTCTGCAGTGTTTGTTTTTTCTTTCTCGATACATTGCCATTTTGCATCGGGTTCTTTCGTCGTTTGTTCATCTTCTTCCTTCAATAGAAACAAACAAAAAACCAAGTCATCAATGAAATATCAAACTTTCACAAGAAAATATAAACCAGAGGTAATTTACAATTCACAATGGACAAAATTACAGCTTTTTCAACGCTTCGCATAAATATGCATAATAAGATCCACCAAACCTAAATTCAACTTAATTAATCACAAATACAGAAAACTTATTCATAAATTAACACGAATAAACATCCAATTTGTAATTTAATACATATCAATTAATTCAAGTAATCTTAAATCGCAAAAAGAGGAAAATTTTAGGGAAACAAAAAAATCTTGATGGGGTCTCAAACTCAATGATAAGTTCCTAAATATTGTGAAATAACTAAACCTTGAATGAAATTGTAAAAATAAATAAAAGAAGAGATATCGATGAGACTTCCGATCCGCTATTGTATTGAGTAAAGAGTTAAAGTCAAATAATTTCTTGCAATTTATAGAAGGAAGCATTGAAACAAGAGTGGATACAAACTGCCGAGACATCGGATTGCAAAATTGAAGAGAACGTTGCTTCAGAAAAAATACTTTACTCATCGTGTGTATTTTTTGATTCTAAAAATAAATTTTTTTTGTGATTGTGTATATAATAAGGCTTTGTATGATAGATCTAAAAGTAAGAGGCTAAAACTAATTTTTTTAAAAGTATGTTTTGTAATTTCTTATAAATAGAAGTTGTTAAAAAAAGTTATTCCGTCTTAATAATAATAGACTAGATATGGACCCGTGCGATGCACGGGTTTAAAGATTGATTAATATATATTTTGTATAATGTCTTAAAAATTTAAATGTTTATAAAATTTTCAAATCCAACTTAATAAAAAGATCTCACATATGGAAAATCTCTTTTAGTTACTA
>OVBA01004636.1:154-22779 GCA_900406435.1 Lepidium aucheri
AATGACCTAAGGTGAAAAAGCTGCAAACAAAAATGGGAACATCTTGTCTAACGAACAACTTGCTTAAGCCAAACCGTAATCCACATGTTGGCTCTATCATTTTGGAAACTGCGATGTAATCATCCTCAAACATAGCATTCAACCTATGGATTCCTATCACCTAAGCTGGTCTCTAAAGGTATAATTCTAATTCCTTATTTCTTTTTGGTGCGGTCCTCAAAAGAGACTAGAGATCAACAAGTATATGTCTCGACTTCCCTAAGCTTAGCATGATCATTTTTCAACTTAAATGGTTCCCTCTCGTTAAAATTTTGCTGTCTGATTATTTATTTATTTTTTTCGTTTTCGTTTCTTTTTCTTTTTCTTTTTTTTTATTTCTTTCTTTTATTGTGCCTTTTTGGCTTTTCCGAAATTGGCTTACACAAACATGAAAGGTTATGGGTTTACGCTTCCTTTCAAGTTTCTCCACCAACCCGCATATGGAGTAAGTTAGCGTATATACATAGACGTGAAAGGCTACAGGTTTATGCGTCCTTCCTACCACTTCACCTTTACCACTTACTCGGTTTAAATTCTTTGCGGGCAGCTCAATTTTTCACTTAAATTTTGAGAGGGTTTTACCAAGCACACACTTTTGGATCATGCTAAACATAAAGAAGGAAGGTATTGATGCATCTCTAGGCTCTAANNTGCCTATCTACCAATCAAGAGCATTCACAAAGGTTACTTAGTTTAACTTATCAAGATTGGCCCATTATCAAGATCATTCCCACTAAACAAGTTCGAATGCATGAGTCCTAAGTGAATGCAACCTAAAGACAAATCTAAATAGATGCAACTACATGATCCCTCTATTTTTTTAGATTTCATTTTCAAAAAAGTTCAAATTTTTAGGTTTTTTTTCTATGCCTTAAGTGCCATGAAATGCAATAATCAAATGCACACAGAAAAATCTAACCAGATTTTTACAACCTAAACGAATGCATGCAAACTAGAAAATAAGATCACAATAAACATTTTAAGAGCACTCTAGACCCCTCCCCCAAACTTAAATCACACAGTCCCTTGTGTGCATAGAAGTCAGAGAGAGTTATTTAGACAAACAAAACAAAAAACAACTAAAAGTAAAAAT
Organism: Lepidium aucheri; assembly: GCA_900406435.1. NCBI lineage: Eukaryota > Viridiplantae > Streptophyta > Magnoliopsida > Brassicales > Brassicaceae > Lepidium > Lepidium aucheri. Next base: position 1,287 of record OVBA01004636.1, read on the forward strand.
GTATGTTCAAAAGGTTGGAGTTTGGTACCTAAGAGTCGGAGTCCTCGCCACTCGTTGCGAGTTCAGCGTACGAGGTTCCCCCTGTCTTTTCTATGATAGTCTGTATGTGCTTGGAGCGACGCCTTGGCTGTTGGGATGAGGAATATGTGTGAGGGAGCAGTATCATGATTCGTTGAGCTGGTTTTTTCTTGCGCGGAGACTAAGATGCTATTGTGTTCGTTGTCAATCCTCCTTCGAACATCAGATAGCTTCCATGCTTTGGTTCCTCCCACTGATATGCTCGTAGTGCGGCGGAAAGGTTGGTTTGGTGGTGCGACCGAGTTATCCGCTTTGCTTGCTTCATTTGTATACACCAGATGTGAGATGTTCCAGCTTCCAAAAGCTCTCCTGACTTCATCTTCTCCATTCTTGCCTGCCATTTCCCGATTGTCTTTTTCCCCTCACCTTGTGTTGGATCCTCGGTTTTTCCTTTGCGAGCGTGAGATTTTCTTTGCGGAAAAGGAAAAGTGATGAGAGGAGGAAGGCGAGGATGCAGAATAGGTTTATGCTTCCAATGGAGGAGACCGGTTTCTTAAATGGGAGTGTCTCAGGTCCCGAGGTCTTATTCAATCTTTGACCGCATCGTGGCCCTTGATTTTGAATCTGAAGTGCTTGACTGATTCTCCACCGTTGGATTATGTTGACTGTCCTTGCTTCTAGGGAGTACAATTTGACCGGTGGGGACCACTTTATGAACTGGACCTTTAAACTGCTGGCTGAAAAACCTAGTACCCTCGGTCCTTCCCTCGCCTGATGAACTCTCTTTCAATCAAAGACAAATGCATAAAAATAATTAAGATAACTGAAACTAAAATATATACAAGGATATCCATGGGATTTCCTCCCAAGTGAGCTTGTTTATAGTCTCAAGCTCGACTGTCTCCTCGCTCAAAACTGACGAGGCTCGTCAAGGACTGCCACAGTCCTTTCCGGAATTTCCTCATTTCCTATGTAAAGGTTAACCCTATACCCATTCACTGTGAAGGGTTCCCTGTTTTTACTTATCAAAGTTATTGTTCCCAGCATTAGAACTTCCTTAACCTCAAACAGACCGATCCATCTTGACTTTAGCTTTCCGGAAAACAATTTTAGTCTTGAGTTAAATAGTAGCACTCGATCTCCAGCCGAAATCACTTTATGTGCTATCTTTATGTCATGGAGATCTTTCGTCCTTTCTTTATAAATCTTTTAGCTCTCATAGGCGTCAATCCTTATTTCCTCTAGCTCATGCATGTTGATTAACCGTCTTTCTTGGGCTGTCTTCAAATCAAAGTTCAGTAGTCTTGTTGCCCATACCGCGTTATATTCAATCTCCACTAGGAGGTGACATGACTTGCCATATAGTAGCTGAAACAGTGTTCTTCCTCTTGGTGTCTTGTAAGCGGTTTGGTATGCCCAAAGTGTATCGTGAAGCTTAGTAGCCCAATATTTCTTGGAAGCACAAACTATCCTCGTGAGTATGGTTTTGATCTGCCTATTGGAGACTTCTACTTGCCCACTAGTTTGAGGATGATAAGGTATGGCTACCTTGTGTTTCATCCCGTACTTCCTAAGCAAACTCTCAAATGCTTTGTTGATGAAGTGTGATCCTCCATCACTAATCACAACTCGTGGAACTCCAAATCTAGGGAAGATGATGGTCTTGAACAACTTAATCACTACCCTTGCGTCATTTGTTGGACTTTCTACCGCTTTGACCCATTTGGAGACATAATCCACGGCTACCAAGATGTAAGTGTTTCCATGTGAAGGCGGATTGAAAGGTCCCATGAAGTCTATTCCCCAACAATCGAATACTTCGATGTGCAAGATTGGTCTTTGAGGCATCTCTTTGCGTTTCCCTATGTTTCCCATTCGTTGACAAGGATTACACTTTGATATGAAGGCTTGAGCATCTTTGAACATAGTAAGCCACCAAAAACCCACTTGCAAAATCTTCTGAACCGTTTTGAAAGCTGCAAATGTCCCCCATATGTAGATCCATGGCAGTGTTGCAGTCCTTGAACCTCTTCTTCAGCTACACATCGTCTAAGCACACCATCTGATCCTCTCTTGTACAAATACGGCTCATCCCAAAAGTAGTAATTTACGTCTCTGAAGAACTTCTTCTTTTGATACCCTTCCAAACTCGTAGATATCTCACCTACCACCAAATAATTTACCAAGTCAGCATACAAAGGAAGTTCTGATCCCGCAAACTGCCTATTCCGTGGATGGTCTTCATTCTGGTTAACCTGTCGCTCCTCGGTATCCACTACCGCGAGTCGTGCCTGTGAAGCTTTCCCTTTCCGTTTCAGTTTGGAAATTTGGAGTGCCATCAGCTGTTCTTCCAGCATGGAATCATTTATGGGTACTGAGTCTTCTACCATCATCCTTTATAGGTGGTCTGCTACTCCATTCTCTATGCCCAGTTTATCCACTGTCTCCATATCAAACTCTTGTAGAAGAAGTATCCATCTAAGAAGCCTAGGCTTCGCATCCTTTTTCTTCATGAGGTATTTCAAAGCCGCATGGTCAGTATGAACGATGACCTTAGAACCAACTAGGTAAGATCTAAATTTCTCAAATGCAAAGACAACAACCAGCAGCTCCTTATCAATTGTTGCATACTTGACATGGGCATCATCGAGTGTTCTACTTGCGTAGTAGATGACATTCAATTCCTTGTCCTTTTTTGTTAGGACCGCTCCTACCGCATAGTCACTAGCGGCACAGATGATCTCGAATGGTAGATTCCAGTCCGTTGCTTGGATAATGGGTGCCGAGACACGGGCTGACTTGATGGTTCTAAAGGCTTCCATACACTCTTCATCAAATGAAAACTCTAACTCTTTGCATAACAGGCGAGTGAGTGGCCGAGCTATCTTTCGGAAATCTTTGATAAACTTCCTATCAAACCCAGCATGCCCCAAGAAAATTCTAATGTCTTTTACTGTTTTTGGGGGTTGTAACTGAACCATGACATCTATCTTAGCCTGATCAACCTCAATCCCTTTCTCAGAAATCTTATGTCCCAAAATGATCCCTTCCTTGACCATGAAGTGGCATTTCGCCCAATTGAGTACCAAGTTGGTCTCCACGCACCTGCTCAATACCCTGCATAGATTTAACAAACAAGAGGAGAAGGAGGAGCCATAGACAGAGAAGTCATCCATTAAGACTTCCACCATCTCCTCTATTAAATCCGAGAATATAGACATCATGCAACGTTGAAAAGTTGCGGGAGCATTACAAAGTCCAAATGGCATATGTTTATAAGCAAAAGTTCCATAAGGGCAAGTAAAGGTCATTTTTTCTTGATCATCTCAGTGTATAGGGATCTAAAAGAATCCACTATACCCATCTAGAAAGCAATAAAACTTATGATTGGCTAGACGTTCTACCATTTGATCAATGAAAGGCAATGGGAAGTGATCTTTCCTCGTAGATGAGTTAAGCCTCCTATAATCTATACACATCCTATGCCTCGTTATAGGTCTCGTTGGTATCATTTCATTTTTATCATTATTTAACTACAGTGATACCTCCCTTTTCAGGGACACAATGAACCGGTGAAACCCACTTGCTATCGAAGATGGGATAGTTACATCTGCATCAAGCAATTTAAGAATTTCCTTTTTCACAACTTCTTTAAGGTTCGGATTTAATCTTCTTTGGGGCTCTACACTAGAGTAAGACTCATCTTCTAAGTGAATTCTATGCACGCAAAAACTAGGTGAGATTCCTTTAATATCCTCAAGAGAATACCTTATAGCTCTTCTAAATCGTTTAAGTTCGAATAGCAACATTTCAAGCTCTTCATCCTTTAAGGTATCATTAACAATTACAGGATATGTAGAAATAGGTCCTAAGAAAGTGTACCTTAGCCTTGCGAGAAGTGTTTTCAACTCCACTTTTGGTGCCTTGAGCTCAGAACAATCGTCTTGAGTTCCATTAAGGGTCTCCTCGGTGCCATCGGTGGCGAGGTGCTTGACTGAGTGCCTGGCAAATCCGTGGACTGTTGAGAGGGTTGAGGTTAGATCTCCTGCTTGCTTATCTTTGACTTCTGACTCCACCAGCACTTCGATCACGACTATACTCCTTGGTGTTCGATAAGTATCCAAGAGTGCCCTATAGAGTTCCGTTTCTACCCGTAAGTACCCATCTTGGATCGATGCGGTTAGTGCCACTTGCAATTGATCTTTTGTAAGCAACTCCTCGAACAACTCATTTTCAATATCAACTGTCCTTGGATCCAAAATGCCTGATTGTCAATAGTAGGTTTCTTTAACACACTCTCGTTGTGGAATTCATTTTGATGTCTTTATCCAAGTTCAGCTATGTAGTTCCATTCCTCACGTCAATAAAAGATCCGGCTATGGCCAAGAAGGGTCTTCCAAAGAGCAGAGGATTCTGTGGTTCTTGATCCATCTCTAATACAACAAAGTCGGTTGGGATTTGTACTCCTCCTTCGTTAACCGGCAAATCAAGCATTCCATGTGATATCCTCCTAGATCGGTCGGCGAGTATCAATGAGATTTTCCATGCTTTGAACATTCCAAACCCTAACCTCTTTGCAACCGAGAGGGGCATGAGACTTATCGAGGCTCCTAGATCACACAAGAAATTGTTGAAGGATAGCATTCCAAGAGAGCACGGAATAGTAAAGGTACCGGGGTCGGCTAACTTATTGGGTGCTTCCTTCCTTAGGATGGTTGCACTAATCTCATGTGTTAGTATCACTTCTCCTTTGATCTCCTTGATATTCTTCTTTACCGTGTCTTTGAGGAACTTATGATATGGTGACATCAACATAAAGGCATCGACCAATGGGATTGGAAACTCGATGTCTTTAATCCGCTTGGAGAACTGAGGCTTGTATTTCTTAGCAATGCACTCTTTATGGCTCTTTGGGAAAGGTAAACGAGAACGAATAGGTGGGAGCGGGTTAACTCGCTGTGTTGACTCAGGTGTGGTGACAGCGAGGTTTGGAACTTTCTGTCCTTGTTCACGTGTTTTGCGAGGCAAACCATCGAGGACAGAGGGTGACTTGAGCTGATCAGTGATCTGTGTTCGAGAATCATCCCCCCTTCTTCAATCATATTGTCCCCAGTATTAGTAGCCACAATGTTGGTACAACTCACCCTCTGTGCTGAGTGGATTGTAGGAAAACTATTCGAGCCCTCGCAGGTTGAACGAGGTGAACATGCGAGCCATGTGTTTAGATTCGGGGAGGGCAGCAGCGTAGCTTGTCTTCTTTCTACTTGCTGCAGTCTTGTATTTATGTCCCCGATCATACCGTGGAGTTCAGTGTATCGGTTGTTGATCTCAGAAAACTTCTCCGTGAACTTGCCGTATGCACTCTTTTGCCCTTGCAATATTTCTTGCAACATATCCAATATAGCTGGTTGTGAGACAGTTGGAGTAGCGGTTTGTTCAAGTATACTGACCTCTTCCACTCGCATCACTTCCTCGGCTGGTATGGGTGTTGGTTGATTAAGCAGCAGACGATCCATCTTGGCATTCATTATAAGGATTTTAGCCTTGCTTGGTGCGGTTGAGTTGGTAGAATAGGCTCCACTGTTTGCATCACCCTCGTTGAACTGTTCTTGAGCTTGAGTGAGGTTTACAATGAGTTCCTATCCAGTAGTGATGTCCTTGTGCATGATTTATGTTGCTCGACGTGTATAGTAGCGTCCGATACCTCGACCTTATCCCTCGGTAGAAAGTGTTGAGTAGAGACTGCGTTGTGGATCCATGATGCAGAAATTGGGTAACATAGTCTTTAAATATTTCCCATGTGTGCGGGAAACTCTCCGAGCGCCTTTGAGTGAAGTGAAAGATTGATGTGCGTAGTTTTGTTGTGCATGAAGGCGAATAGAACTTTTTCAAGAATGCCTTCTTGCACTCAGCCCAAGACGTGATTTGACCGGGAGGTAGAAGTTTCTTCTAATTTTATGCTTTCTCCGCGAGTGAAAACGGAAATAGCCATAGTCTAAGTGCATCGTTACTCAGTCCGTCTATTTGGGTAGTGCTGCATAGCCTTTCAAACTCATCAAGGTGCTCAAGTGGATCTTCGCATTGAAACCCATGAAATTTGACTCGTTAGACCATAGCAATGAGGTTACCCTTGATCTCAAAAGTCTGGTTCAGCACAGGAGGTGGAGTGATTCCGTACCGTGAATAGGATGTCTTTGGTTCATCTGTGGCGCCTATCATCCTTGGTGGTGTCTCCTCAGGAACATCAGAGTTGTCCTGATTAGTGTACTCGTCTGCCGACGAAGTGGCCATATTAAGGGCAGGCAACAAAGAGTACGAAGTTCCCTGAACTCGGGGTTAGGCAGCAAGTACAGAGGTTGAGTGTGGGTTGTTTTTGGTGCCCTTGCATCTGGTTATCGAGGAGTACCTGCGAGGCCTGAAAGGACCAAAACAACGACTTGTCAATAGGACTAAAGCTTGGTCCTTATAGATCCAAGCTGAATGAAGTACAGACACGTGATAATAGCAATAACACTAAACATGATCCTAAGACAAGTAAACTATAGATAGGGACAAACAAATCTGATTTGGCAATGGCGCCAATTTAATATAAGGATTTTTGAGTCCTAAGATCAAATCAATTGAGCATAGTGGATAAGTAGATGGGAATCATCGAACCAAATACTCAGAGATGTTTGCAAGCAACCTATCTAATACCTAATCCTAGTTCAGGCAACCTATCAATCTGTCACAAAGATAGGCCATGATACCAAGCAAGCTCTGAAACTAGACAATAGGACAAAATAAGCTAAAAGACAAAATAAAAATAGAATTCGAAAATTCAAAACAGAGAAATGACCTAAAGTTAGAGCACACAATTGCAATGGAATAGAAATAAGGTTAAAAGCATAGATCTAAAGGATAGGGAGGGATTATCGGCGGTATTTATAGTATCGACCTTAAACAAGCATAAATAAAGCAACAATAAAATAGAGAGAGTTTTCTGCTAAACATCAGATAAAAATGATAAGAGAGTGATTAGAGGGTATTTATAGTGTCACTTGCATAACCCTAATGCTCAATCCGACCTAAGTCGGTCAACCAGGAATCTTGCCCTCAAAGTCCTTGCGCGAGCTTGGGCACTGAGGAGTGGTTCTAGTCTTTGTCCTCGGGAGTTGAGACTGAGTGGTTGGTCCGAGTGTAAAAGATTTATCTTCCCTCACGGCAGATAGGTTGAGGCTGGTGACTGAGGCATCTTTTCCTGAGAGTTCCGAGCAGTCTCGCCTTCGATCTTCAGTTAGCGATCTGAGTTTGCACGATCTTTTTGCTTACCAGCTGATCCAATTGTCCTTAGCTCCAGTTTTAGCTCCTTTTTGCTCCTTTTCCTAGAATAAACTCCAAACTTCAAATGCAAATGCAAATGCAAAGAAACTAAAACAAACCTAAAAAGACCTAAGAAAACGGAAAATCTACCTAGACGGATGCAAAACGACCTAAAACAAGACTCTAAAACCATCAAAAATCACACACATCATATCCTCAGCAACTTCTACCGAGGAGTCCATCTGAGGATCCGTATGCTTTTGATACCGCAAGCCACAATAGTTTTTTGCAACAAGAGATTGCTAAGGGAAGAGCGGTTATCGAGAACCTCGGTCTAGCTGATAGTCAGTATGGCGAGAAGTACGACCGAGCTGTATGGGGTACCTCTGAATCTGATACATCTGCGTGCAAGGAATTGAAGCAACTACACGAGAAGTTGGACAAGCTGCATATGATCCATACAAAGAAAGTGAATCATGTAGAAGAGGAGCTGATACAAGAAAGAGAGGATGAACAAGTTGAATAAATTTGCTTTGTCTAAAATCAAGGAGGGTCCAAACAGTGGGTGAACTACAAACAAAACGCAAACCTGAGCTATAGAAGCACAAATGTAGCAAACCCACAAGATCAAGTTTATCCGCCAAAGCAAAGGGCATGGATTCCAAAAGAGCAATGGCAACAAAGTCTCAAATCAGTACCGGCTGCAACCCAACCACAGTCTTCACAAGAAGGTTCACCGGACGTGATGAACATGCTTCAACAATTACTCCAATGCCAAACAGCTCCTCAAACGTAAATCACTAAGAAGATTGAAGAGGTACATACCCACATTGACACTACTTACAATGATCTCAACTGCAAATTTGAGACCCTCAATGCAAGATTGAAATATGTGGAAAGCAATCAAGCCTCATCATCAACAAAAACTATCGGCCAACTTCCCGGGAAAGCTGTCCAAAACCCCAAGAAATACACGGCCCAATGTATCACTCTTCGTACCAGTAATGTGCTTCCTTTAATTGTTAAATCGAAGGAACACGCTGAGAACATTGTTATTCAAGAAGCAGGGCAGAAAAGATCAAGGAAACTACAAAACAAGAATAACTCGGGGATACACCTCGCAGGCCAGTGCCGCGAGGAGAGGTTGATGACAGTCTGATTACTGAAAAAATGCTAATCCTATAAAACTCAGGAAGATCCCTCGCACGCCTGAGCTGCGAGGAGAAGAATCCATCAGTCCCAAGCAGAACACAACAGAAGGAGTTGCACCTGTGGTAGCTACCAAAGCTAAATCACCTTTCCCCTCAAGATTGAAGAAGAATCAAGCCGAGAAGCAAAGAGTCCTTTTTGAAAAACAAATGAGTGGTATTTAGCTAAAACTACCCATCTTGGATTCTTTTGCTTTAATTCCTCAATACAAAAAGTTTTTGAAGGACACTCTTAAGGAAAGGGAGGAAGAATGCATGGCTATTGGGACTCAAACATCTGGATCACTCTTGATACCAATCTTGCCGCATCAAAGGAAAAGTCTCATTGCGGAAAAGTTGGTTGACCCGGGTAGTTTTACACTTCCATGTGTCGTGGGTCACTTGATGTTCATCAACTGCCTGTGTGATCTTGGACTGCTCAGAAATTAGGGTACTCAAAGTTCAAGGACTGCAAGATATCGCTTGTCCTCGCAGACAAAACCACCTGAATGCCGAGGGGAATACTCGAGGATGTTCCTATGAACGTTGGTAATGTTCTTGTCCCAACAGATTTTGTGGTTTTGGAAATGGACGAAGAGCCTACGGATCTGTTGCTATTGGGTAGACCATTCTTGGCATCAGTTGGAGCATTGATACATATAAGGAACATGACTATAGAATTGACGGTTGAAGATGGTATTTGAATGATATTTGACTTTAAAGAAGGGGCGAAGAAACCCACCATAAATGGACAATATTTCTCGATCAAAGGAACCATTGGAGGAATGGCTGAGGAAGTCATCGAGGGAGCTTTGGTTTCCCTCACAAACCCATACTAGAGAAAGTATGGAGAGCCAAGCTTGTGACTCTAAACAAGCCCACTTGGGAGGGAATCCCATGTCTATCCTTTACTTTTAAAACTTGGTTTTAATTCTGTTTAAAGCTGTGTTAGTTTTTATTTGGTTTTGGAGAACATTTTTTCTTTTTATCTTTGTTATTATGGATATTTGGTATGTCTCTCTGCGCCTCATGTATAATAAGCCAAGAACTTGCATGCCTTGCATATAATCCTTGGAAGCAAAGGGGCAAGGAATGAGATAAATTTGGCAAGGAACCAGTATCCCTCAAGGCACAATGTCGAGGAAAGGGTGCGAGTAGTGTTCACATTGCCTTGAACACCGCTCATGGACCTACTTACACACTTTTGTATCCTTATATATAGAGTTCTATCCAAATAAATCTCATTACATTTGAAACACACCTATTATTCAGTGAATTCCTGAATTTGAGCTTAATCATATGGATGACTCACACTAAGCTGATATTGATATTGTGGCTAACTGTTCATGGTTTTAGATATTGTCACAAGTAGATAATTAATCAAGACTCAAAACAGTCAATGGGCAGAACAACATGAGCAGTTCAAGCTTGGTTTTTCTAAATGGGTACTCAAGCCTCGGTTATAGCTGCGAGTAAAAGGAGCAAGACATCAAGCTGTCAGTTACAAAGGAACAGTCGGTTGTCTTGATTCCAGCTCACCAAGTAGGGCCCACGAGCTAACAACGTTAGCTAAAATCAAGGAGCGGTCAAACCTTGGTCAGACCAATCGGACGGCTGAGACTGCCCAAGATTTCAAAATTTGAAATCAAGGGCTGGGATTGAGTCAGATAGCGAGGACGAACCGCAAGGTGGCATGGGAAACCGATGTTGTATATTCCTTCCTTATTTGTCTCCGGAAAGCCCTACAAAGATTCTTTATATATTGAACTCCTCTCACCTCAAATCCCTCATTCACTCTAGAGCTCGCTAAACACAAAACACTCTCTTCTTTTTACGCTAGAAAACTCATTGGAGAAAGAAGAAGATTTCTTGTTCGAGGAAATTCTAGCGAGTTCAAGCTCTCCAAGTTAAGAAACCTTGCTCTTACAAACCTCAAACATGTCGTCAAGGGATAAAAGAAAGAGCAAGGAAATCCGCAGCAAGTTCATGCAAGACGCACATAGAGTTGGACGGAAAGAGATGGAGGTGGGATTGGAGGATTCACCGCAATTCATACGGAGAGAGATCACAAACCCAAGACTTGCCGTTTTGTTGTCCAATAAGATGGCAAGAACAACATGGTTTATCAAAAGAAGAAAGAAGCTCTGGTCAAGAAACCGGCAAGGAAATCGGTGGGTGAGCCGATGGATTGGCTGTTTGTGTAGACTGAGCATGGTGAAGGGAGCTTTGCACAAGAGAAAAGAAAATGGAAGTAGATTGTCTCACCATCTACAAGCGAGGATAGTGATTCAGATAGTAGCAAGTATGGTCAGCCCTCGCCGATGGATGTCGAGTATGAGCGCGAGGACAAGATGACAACCAGATCTACAGCTGGGAAGAGAGAAAAGATGACCAAGTACCGGGAAGATATTGAAGAGTTAAAACGGAGCAGTTACTCGGAGAAGGAGGCAAAGATGGCCTACAAGGAGAGAGAAACGAAGAAGAAGGGGAAACCCGCTAGAAAAGCCAACAACTCCGATAAAGCATATGAAGCTATTAGCATGATGGGTATCAAGATAACATATTTTCACACATCGGGACCATGAATAAACTGAACATCACCAATGATGTGGACAGGATCTTTAGTTCGTTGGGGATTAAGATCTTAATGTACAACGTGGCGAGTTCCTACATCGAGGAGACTTTGCAATTTTTAGCAACCGTGGACCTCCGGGTATATTTAAAGAAGGTACCCGAATTGATAGAGAAGAATGGAGCCGGCTACATAACATTCACAGTACATGACAAGCTATACACTGTGATGTTCAAGGAAATGGATAGGATCTTTGGCTTCCCATCCGGAGACTTGGTGTACCCAAAAATAGGTGACGAGAAGACCGACGAGGTGTGGAATATGCTGTCAGGTTGTGGGGAGTATGACTCATCAAGGAGTAAGGGGAACTGAATCAGGAACCCCGCCATCAACTACGCAAAGAGGGCCATCACCAACGTACTTTTTGCTAGACCCTCCACCTCGCCGATCAACCTCGGAGAAATACAAATGATGGTCATGGCAATGAAGGAAATAGTGGGAACCACTCCAAGTGGCATGCAGATTGAAGGAAATGATGGATATTCCGGTACATCATTCGTCTTGGCTAAGCAATTTCTGACCTACCACAAGCGGGCGATGACACAAGCGGGAAGAGGAACCGGTAAAGCCAAACACATCTACATTCGTGGTGTGGTTGCCCGAATTTTGGAGGCATGCAGAGTACCATTAAACACAGACAATGAGAATTGGGTTGAACCTCAATTTATGGACCTGAGATACCTCCAACGAGCAGGCCTCTTTGCTAAAGGTGAGTTTGAAGGTCGAGCCATGTACAAATTCAACCACCCGGAGAAGAGAGATTCTAGAATTGCTCTCACTTGCCCTGAATACACCTCACTCAACACAAGAGAGAACGCGACTTTCATTCCACCCCTCGCATCTCTACTCGGCGAAGACCAGCAAGAACAACAACCCAGCAAGCCAAAGAGGAAGTAAATGAAGAAGATGTTGATTCAGAGTCCTACCTTTTGGAAGAGTTCACTGAGAAGAATCAAGATACCACAACCAAGGAAGCCCACAAGCGCATCGGAAAGCTATAAAAATTGGGAAAGTGGTTGCTAAAGAAGGTGAAGGGCTTTGCAAAGAAAAGGAGGAGTGGCACAGCAAGCGATCAGAACTATGGAAGGCAATAGACGGGCTGCAATCATCAGTTAGAGGAATGGTACCTCAGCCTCGCACACATGACTCGCCGCCACCAGTGAGGAGGCACTCAACCTCAGTGGGCACCAGCTGTCGCGAAGCGCGCCAAGAATAGCCGCAATGCCAATCAGTGAACACGCTAGTATACAAGAGGAGAGGGAAGAAAAGCCACAGACGCCACAGCAGCACTCAGGCCAAACCATGATAGACCTCTCAACCGGATCTCTCGCATGCGTCCTTTCACGATCACGAGCACGAGGAGCACTTTGACAGACCGCAGCATGTCGCAACATGAGAAGGATTAGCTCCACGAGGGTACCCAAACCCTCACAGTTACACACTTGAGGACATGAAAGCCTCAACTGCTCACCTTTTCGACTTTTAGGTACCATACTCCAAAATCTTTGTAAATACAATTTTATTTTCTTTGTTTCGTCTTTTGTTTGTCTAGACAACTCTCTTAGACTTTTATGCACACAAAGGACTGTGTGATTTAAGTTTGGAGGAGGGGTCTAGAGTACTCTCACATTGTTTCTTGTGTTCTTATTTTCTGTTTTGCATACATTCACTTAGGTTGTAAAAATCAGTTTTGATTTTTCTTTGTTGCATTTCATAGCATCTAAGGCACAGAAAAAAACCAAAAAAATCTGAAATTTTTTGAAAATTAAATCCGAAAAAATAGAGTGATCATATAGTTGCATCCATTTAGCTTTGTCTTTAGGTTGCATTCATATAGGATTCATGCATTTGAACTTGTTATGTGGAAATTATCTTGATAATTGGCAAACCTTGTTAAGTTAGCTAATAACCATTGTGAATGCTCTTGATTGTTAAATGGCTGTTTTGGAATGTTTTTGGGCGGATCATTCACCTAAGTGAACTTTGCTTGTGTTGTGTCTTGAAAGCGCCATGTTTGATTCCTTCTAAAATTGGATTTGAATTGCCAATTTAGGGCCTAGAGATGCATTGAATGTTTTCCTTCTTTTAGCTTTGCATTGTAAATAATTAATGGTAACTACTCTTCCAAATACAACTCATCCAATGATGCCTAACGTGAGCGGGGATTGCGCGTAAACCCGTACATCTTGTCTCTCACTGAAAAAGCGGAGAATAGAACATGAAGCAAACCTTTCATTGGTGTGGATCCTTAAAAAAAGGAAGTGAACCAGACCCATAAACAGTTGTGGATTCAAATACCATGAGTTTGTGCCTAAAGAATGAAAGTAAGAAAAAAAATTATTGTGCGTAATTGAATCTAAACCATGCTAAGTTAAAGAAGTTGAATCGCATGTTCGTTGATCTCTACTCCCTTTTGAGGACCGCACCTAGAAGAAATAAAGAATTAGACTCGAACCTTTAGAGACCGGCTTAGGTATTAGGAATCTATAGGCTGGATTCTATTCTTGAGGATGATTACATTACGGTTTCCAAAATGATAGAGCTCACATGTGGATTAAAACCCTAGCTTACACAAGTTACTCGTTAGATAAGATGTTCCCACTTTGTGTGCAGTTTTTCCATCTTAGGTCATTGCACTTGCTTGAGGCCAAGCAAGATCTAAGTTTAAGGGAGCTGATGTGTGTGATTTTTGATGTCTTTAGAGTCTTATTTTAGGTCACTTTGCATTCATCTAGATAGATTTTCCTTGTACTTAGGACCGTTTAGGCTTGTTTTTAACTTTTGCATTTGCATTTGGAGTTTTGGAATCCATTCAGGTAAAAATGAGCAGAAAAGGAGCAAAAAATGGAGCTACGGAGCATTGGAGCAGCTGCTGGAATGTCTAAGTGAACAATAATCAAGAAGGATCATGCACCCTCGGATCGCCACCTCGAAGCTTGTACACGAGGAATACCAGGAACACTCAACAAAGGCCACCTCAAGGACTTGCCTCAATCCATCTGTCGTGAGGGAAAACCGGTTCGGAACAAAGACTCATCCCTCTTCATGTTAACGATCATACTCGAAGCAACAACTTAGACAGGAACCGCGAGGACAAAGGAATGAAGTGCTCCTCATAGCCCAAGCTCGCGCAAGGACTCGGAGGGAAGCTTCACAGACCGCCTGGTTGACCGACTTAGCTCGGTTTGACCGTCAAGGTTATGAGAATGACCCTATAAATACCCCTCTAATAATCCCTTTATCATTATCTGATGTTTTAGCCAAAAAATACTCTATCTTTATTGTCATTTTTGTTTAAGCTTGTTTTAAGGTTTGTTACTCTTTAGTGGTTATTGATGGAATGATTTAGTGAATGCTTGTTTTTTTTTTCTTTGTTCTTGCATTTTAGCTTTTCTACCTTAATTATGTCATTAGAATCTACCCCTTCCTCACCGCTCACAAAATGAGGAGCGAGTAGATCCCTTTGGATCTTGAGGATGGGGAGATCGGAGGTGAATCCGTTGATTCCCTCGCCTAGCTAACTGAACGATAACGCCGATCTCTTCTAGTAAGGTTGAGCTTAATGCTTATCTCTTCCTGATCAGCTGAGATCTGAATCGGGTCATAGCCGAAGGCTAGCGCTAATGGAAATGAATGCCCCGATCCTTACTAGAGATGGCTTGATCCGCGGAAGAGAGATATAACATGCGGATTGGTCATTAGACGATTTGGATCGAGTTTTATTCGTTTGGTTTGGTGAGATCACGGTGAGAGCCAATTGGATCAGCCAATCCGGATCGAAATCCGCTCCTCGAGGGCAGGCGATCTAACCAATCTCCCGGCCTAGAGATTGCTCAAAGAAATACGGCGAGTGGGATCGACAAGTTCATCGCTGATCCACCTCCCAATCCTTTAGATCCTCCTTTCTAAACTGCTTAAACCCTTATTTCGATTTGCACTCTGTTTTTATATCATTTTCTCTGTTTTGCTATTTGATGGTCCGTTTTCTTTTTGTCTTTAGCTTATTTTGTCCTTTGTGCTAGTTTGCTAGTTTAGTGTTATTAAGATCTATCATTGTGACAGGATGTTTAGATTAACTTGAACTAGGACGTGGTATTAGGTAGATTGATAGCAAGCTATTCCGAGTATTAGTTCGACAAATTCCTCTACTCACACTATACTCAATGATTTGATAGAAAGAAACCGCAAAAAACCCTTTTAGCTTGAGTAAGCGGTGAAGGAATCTGGAGGATGATAAGTCCAAGGAGATTAGGCAGAATTAGTTAGGTTAATAATGTAGTGCATGTTGTGATAATAATAATTCCAGTTGTAATTAAAAGAGCAACACTCATTTGCATATAATACTTGTTGTAATTAATAGTCATTTGCATAGAAGAGTAGCGTTAATTTAAAAATTAAAAGAACAACTCAGTATACTTGTTCTTCTAATATCGTGGACATTCACTAGTTCACATCACCCCATATTTGCTTTGGACCTTGTAATACGTAGACTAAGCTTCTTGTATGAGTCTTCTTTATTCACTTTCCTCGAACAACGCTTGCGATTATCTGCTTGTTCAATTGGTGGCCCTTGTGAGGGACCAGCTTGCCCTGTTCGTGGCTCTTGCAAGTGACCAATTTCATCGATCGGTGGTTCTTGTGAGTCTGCTTCAACTGCCTACATAATAGTATTACCAAGGACTACCAATTATACTCTGCAAATATATAGTATTTCTCTATAGTAGTACTTAGTTTTATTCAACATTACTTGATTGTTGTTGCTCCATCCGTGAAGCTTTTAGCGATGAAACTCTGTCCAGCAGCTACTTCACAATACCCATCAATTCAACAATAGTTGGATCTCTGGCCCTTTTCTTAGCAGATGTTCCAGCATCTTTGTTGTCATTTGCCACATGTCTTCGGGTGCTCGGGACACTATATCATCGTTATGCTTATCATCAAATCTAATGCTTAAACCTAACCCTAACCATTCTACCTAACAGTTGACAACGATGTTATACATATCGACGTGGTGATCTTTCTCAATTATTTGGGCTAGATGTTCTTCTTCTGCTGGCATATGTAGTGGTATGATACCACCAATGATTTGTTAACAAAAAAAATGAATACAAATTTCAAACATAACTATTAATACACAATATCCCACAACTAATCTAACTCACAACGGTGGCCCCAAGTTCCTTGTTAATTTAGCAAAGCTCGAACCCTTTCATAGCTCATATCTTGAACTTTTTCTTGCAAATCTGAGGACAGTTTTCTACTGCACCTTTGATAACTTCGAGAAATTGGGCTTCCATATTTGGAATTGCTTCAAATGCTAACAGATGTACAACACACATTTATATCATAGTTAGCTAACATAAAGTAGTCACTGTCCATTTTTGTTATAAAATTAGTTGGCTTATAGTTGCGACAGTGAATTCCAGATATCAATCACTTCTATACACCAGTTCAGATGGCTCAAATGGTTTCGACGTACCTTTTGGTATATTGTCCTATTACTACGTGGAATTGTTACTCGCTCCTTATACAATCCACCTCTAGTTTCAATCATCTATGCACTAATATGTTGAAATCGGCGAGAATTGAGCAAAAAATCTCAAAATCCAGAAAATTTCAAAAACTTAATCTTAGTATAACATAAGAGAAAGGATTTATTCTACTTCCAAGTTAGTGAAATAGAAAACCCTAAGTCCCTATATCTACATATTTTGAACCCTAGAACGTGAGCTTTGACGGAATTATTAGATCAGATAAGAAAATGGGTGAAGATAATTATATTTAGTATAACGGAAGAGTAGAGTACAACAAATAGCAGTTGCAAGATGAGAGCAAGTGATGAGTGTGATTTTTAACAGCTTTAGAACCCTATTTTAGGTTGTTTTGCATCTGATTAGATAGGTTTTCCATGCATTCTGGTCCATTTTGGTTAGTCAGACTCGGATCGCTGCCTCGCGGTTCACAGGGCGAGGATTGCTCGGATCGCTAACGGAAGGAAACCTTAGTCGCAAGTCTCAAACTATCTACCGCGAGGGAGAACTAACTTATCACACGCGGACCATTCCACTCGGCCTCATCCTGCAAGGACAGAGTAAAGACCACTTCTCGGTGTCCAAGCTTGCCAAGTGACAGCGAGGAGAAGATTTCTAGTTGACTGACTTAGGTCGGTTTGACCATTAGGGTTATGCAAATGACCCTATAAATACCCTTGAATCATCATTTTATAGAATCATCTAATATTTTAGCAAAGAAACTCTCTCTATTTTTGTTGTTGTTTTCTCTTAAGATTGTTAAGGTACTTTGTTGAATCCGATTTAAGTTTAATGCATTAAGTTTATTTGATCTTCATCTTTACTTTCTGTTGTTTATTTTCTTATTGATGTTTCTGTTTATGAGGATGAAATCTCCTTTGATCCTCCACTCTCAAATCATGAGAAGTGACTAGATCCTTGTGGATCTCGAGAATAGGGAGATCGGAGGTGAAATCTCCAATCCACTCGCCTAGCGAACATGGATCTGATCCGATCTCTTCTCATATGACCGAGCTTAAGGCCGATCTCTCCCTGATTAAGAGAGATNCTAAGGGAATCGGAGACCAAGTGTCATATGAGAGATGGTTTGATCCACCGAAGAGAGATCTATCATGTGGATTGGTCATTAGATGTATCGGGCTGGACTTTATCGGGCATGATCGCGGCTAGCGTCGTAATGGATAGGCCGGATCGGAAAGGGGTCTTCACCATGAGAAGGGGTGGGTCTAGCTTGTCCCGGTCTAGAGATCACCGTATATAGCGCCGATCAATCACCTCCTATCCTCTAGATTCATGTTTATTATCCTAGATTTATCTATTGTCATTATCTTGCTCTGTTTTGTGATCGTTTCTCTGTTTTTGAATGTTTTGTTCTGTTTTTATTTTGTCTGGTAGTGTATTTTTTCCTTTGTGCTAGTTTGAGAGTTCACTAGAAATATAGCCTATCTTTGTGACAGATTGGTAGGTTGTCTGAACTAGAATCTGGTATTAGATAAGTTGCTTACAAATATTCACTGAGTATTGGCTCGACTAATCCATCTACTTTCCACTACCCTTCAATGATTTGATTCTATAGACCAAAAATTTTGTTATCAAATTGGCGCCGTTGCCAAATCAGTTTTTGCTTGTTCCAACTTATAGTTTACTAGTTTTAGGATCAGATCCATTGTCTTTTATTCCAACTTGTCTGTATTTAACTAAGCTTGGATCCCTACGGACCAAGCTCATATCCTATTGACAAGTCGTTGTTTCTGTCCCTGCAGGCCTCGCAGGTACTCCTCGCCAATCCAACGCGAGGGCATCCGAACAAACACCACCTCAGCATATGAACTCGTTTCCACACCACGAGTTCACGAATCCTGAATCCATTGCCCTCGCTATGGCTACATCATCTGCCGCCGAGTACACTGATCACGATACCTCAGATATCCTTGATGAGACTCCACCACGAAGGATAGGAGCAGCGGATGAGCCAAAGCTATCCTATCCATGTACGCAATCAACCTTCTGCTTGTGCTAAACCAGACCTTTGAGATCAAAGGAAGCCTCATTGCTATGATCCAACAAGTCAAGTTTCACGGACTTCAATGTGAGGACCTCTTGAACACCTTGATGAGTTTGAAAGGCTGTGTGGCACTACACAAATTGATGGATTGAGCAATGACGCGCTACGAATGCGGCTATTTCCGTTTTCCCTTGCTGAGAAAGCACAGAATTGGGAGAAACATCTACCTCCTGGACAGATCACATCTTGGGCCGAGTTCAAGAAGGCATTCTTGAATAAATTTTACTCGCCTTCCCGCACAACAAAACTACGCACCACAATCTTCCATTTTAGCCAAAAGCGCTCGGAGAGTTTTCCACACGCATGGGAAAGATTCAAGGACTACATCACCCAATGCCCCCACCATGGATATACAACCGAATCCTTCCTCAGCACCTTCTACCAAGGGATCCGATCAAAGTATCAAACGTTGCTCGACATGGAGAGTAACGGGAACTTTATGCATAAGGATATCACTGCTGGATGGGAACTTATCGCCAACCTCGCTTAAGCTCAAGAACACTATAATGAGGGTGATGCACACAGTGACTCGGCCGCACCAAACAAAGATGAAATCCGCATTATGAATGCAAAGATGGACCGTTTGTTGCGCACTAAACAGAAACCCGCACCACCAACAGATGAGACGAGCGTAGAGAAGGTCAATCTTATCGAACAGACGCCCTCCCCACCTATTTCCCAACCCGCTATAGTGGACATGTTGCAAGCAATTTTGTACGGACAACAACGTAGAGCCAGCGAGCTAACCGACAAGTTCTCCGCGATCAACAGCTGCTACATCAGTCTTCATGATATGCTATTGAACATGAATACATGCCTGCATCAAGTAGAATAGACATAGGCCACCGCCCTAACCACTCCAACTTTACTCCCTGCCCTCGCATACCCGCCTTGGCCGACCAACAAGGACCAGCACTGTTCCCCTACCCCCCACTCAGCACAAACGGTGAGCTGTGCCGGAACGGAAGTTATTCATACTGAGGACAGTATGATCGAAGAAAGGGGGGGTAATCCGCGAACACAGATCATTAATCAGCTTATGTCACCTTCAGCCCTCGGCAGTCTTCCTCGGGATAAATGTGAACCAGGACAGAACACCCAAACCCTCGCCATAACCATAACCGAGGATACTCAGCGAGTCAACTTGCTTCCACCTGTCTGTCCTCGTTTACCTTATCCAAAGAGCCATAAAGAGTGCATTGCTGAGAAATATAAGACTAAATTCTTCAAGCAGATTAAAGACATTGAGTTCCCAATCCCATTGGTCGATGCATTCATGACAATGCCACCATATCATAAATTCCTAAAGGACTTAGTGAGGGAGAACACCAAGGAGACTGAAAGAGAAGTGATTCTAACACACGAGATTAGTGTGATTATCCTAAGGAAGGAAGTGCCTAAGAAATTAGCCAATCCCCGTACCTTTACCATCCTTTGCTCCGTTGGGATGCTGTCCTTCAACAATTGATTGTGTGATTTAGGAGCCTCGATAAGCCTCATGCCACTCTCGGTTGCAAAAAGGTTGGGGTTTGAGATGTTTAAAGCCTTCAAAATATCACGGATACTTGCAGACCGATCAAGAAGGACACCACATAGGATGCTTGAAGATTTACCGGTAAACGTGGGAGGAATTCAAATCCCAACCAACTTTTTGGTATTGGAGATGGATCAAGAACCAAAAGACCCTCTAATCTTTGTTAGACCCTTCTTAGCCACAGCTGGAGCTTTGATTGACGTGAGAAATGGAACTATAGAGCTCAATTTGGGAAAAGACATCAAGATCAAGTTCCACATAGAGAGTGTACTACGGAAACCCACTATTGACAACCAGGCACTTTGGATCCAAAAGGCAGATGACTTTGAAGACGAGTTGCTTGAGGAGTTGCTTACTAAAGACCAATTGCAAGTGGCCTTAACCGCACCATCCCAAGATAAGCACTTACGGGTTGAAGCGGAATTCTATAAGGCACTTTTGGATTCCCATCAACCATGTAGAGGTATGGTTGTGATTGAGGAATTAGATGAATCAGGGGACAAAGATAAGAAAGCGTCACAGCTGGTCAAAACTCCTTCTTCAACTCATGGGTTAGCCGAACACGCAGTAATGCTCCTCGCCACTATTGGGAACGAGGAAAGAACCGAGGGTACCCAAGATGATTGGTCACAGCTCAAGGCACCAAAAGTGGAGTTGAAGACACTTCCAGCAGGGCTAAGGTACGCTTTCTTAGGACCCAATTAAACTTATCCTGTGATTGTTAATGATGCTCTAAATGAAGATGAGATTGAAATGTTGCTGTCCAAACTCAACCGATTTAGAAAAGCCATAGGATATTCTCTTGATGATATTAAAGGAATCTCGCCTAACTTTTGTGTGCATATGATCCATTTGGAAGATGAATCTCACTCTAGTGTAGAGCCCCACAGAACATTAAATCCGAACCTTAAAGAAGTCGTGAAAAAAGAAATCCTTAAATTGCTTGATGTGGATGTAATCTATCCCATCTCTGATAGCAAATGGGTCTCACCTGGTCATTGTGTCTCTAAAAAAGGAGGTATCACTGTGGTTAAAAATGATAAAAACAAAATGATACCAACTAGAACTATAACGGGACATAGGATGTGTATAGATTACAGACGGCTTAACTCATTTACTACGAAAGATCACTTNACATAGGATGTGTATAGATTACAGACGGCTTAACTCATTTACTACGAAAGATCACTTCCCATTGCCTTTCATTGATCAAATGGTAGAACA
>OVBA01004637.1:0-22764 GCA_900406435.1 Lepidium aucheri
CAAGATCTAAGTTTTGGGGAGCTGATGTGTGTGATTTTTGATGGTTTTAGATTCTTGTTTTAGGTAGTTTTGCATCTGTTTAGATAGATTTTCCGGTTACTTAGGTTTTTTTAGGTTTTTTTTGCTTCTTTGCATTTGCATTTGAAGTTTAGAGTTTATTCTAGGAAAAGGAGCTAAAAGGAGCTAAAAATGGAGCTAAGGATAATTGGATCAGCTGCTAGGCGAAAGAAGTCGTACAAACTCGGATCGCTGCCTCATGGATCACAGGGCGAGGACTGCTCGGAACGCTCAGGAAAAGATGCCTCAGTCACCAGCCTCAACCCATCTGCTGCGAGGGAATACAAATCCATTACACTCGGACTATCTACTCAGCCTCAACCCCCGAGGGCGAAGACTAGAGCCACTCCTCGATGCCCAAGCTCGCGCAAGGACTCAGAGGGCAAGATTTCTAGTTGACCGACTTATGTCGGTTTGACCATTAGGGTTATGCAAATAACCCTATAAATATCTCTTAATCACTATCTTATTATTTTTTATCTGATGTTTAGCTGAAAATTCTCTCTATTTTTGTTGTTGCTTTCATTGTTGCTTGTTTAAGGTACTTTTATGTTTATACTTAAGCTTTAATGGAATGAATTTAGTTTGATCTTCATCTTTACTTTCTGCTCTTTACTTTTATGTTCTTCATGTTTATGCAAATGAAATCTTCCTTGATCCTCCGCTCTCAGCTGATGATGTGCGAGTAGATCCTTGTGGATCTCGAGGATAAGGAGATCGGAGGTGAATCCACCGATTCACTCACCGAGCGAACAATGATATAACCTTGATCTCTTCTCACATGGCTAGGATTCATGCTAATCTCTCCCGATCAAGAGAGATCTGATTTAGGCTGTGACCTAAGGCTAGCGCCAAAGGAATCGGAGACCAAGTGCCATGTGAGTGATAGTTTGATCCACCGAGGTGAGATTAGTATGTGGGTCGGCTATTAGATGTATTGAGCTGAACTTTAAGCTTCTGATTTGGTATGATCGTGGCTAGCGCCGTAATGGATCAACCGGATTGGTTAGGGATCTTCACCATGAGAATGGGTTGATCTAGGCTTGTCCCGGTCTAGGGATCATTCAATTTAGCTCGGCGAGGTCGGATCAGCGAGTTTACTACCGATCAAACCCTCCCTATCCTTTAGATCTACGCTTTTAACCTATTTCACATATTGCAATTATATCACTTTGTTTTTGATGCATTTCTCTGTTTTGAATTTTTAGATTCCGTTTTTATTTTGTCTTTTAGTCTATTTTGTCTTATTATCTAGATTGCAAGCTCATTTGAAGTATAGCCTATCTTTGTGACAGATTGATAGGTTGCTTGAACTAAGACCTAGTAGTTGATAGATTGATTACAAACAATTTCTGAGTATTGGTTCGACAAACCCACCTACGTACCCTATGCTTAGATGATTTGATCTTAAGGATACAAAAATCCTTTTATCAGCCGGCGAGGAGGATTGGTAGTATCAATGTGCCATATGTAAGCATAGAGTTTCCATCAAATCTTGTTAGTGGTCGGGCCGTTTCGGTGAGTTCCATGTTGGCGTTAGGTATACATATTTTGTCCACAACTTCTTTGAATATTAGGTCAACGGTGTTATCAGTGTCGACGAGGACCCTTGTTACATTGCAATTCGCGATGCGGAGCTCAACTACGATTAGATCGTCATGCGGTTGTTGTACGCCTTCGGCATTATCGTCGGTGAAACTAATGACTTCGTTAGGCTGTGCGGGTCGGATGTGGGCAACGCTTGCAGTGATATGTTTTTGCTCGGCATGCATTCTGGGTGAGTCGGCCTGACGTTCATAATTTTTGATTGCTCGTACTATGTCCTTCATTTCGTTCATGCTGCCCATTATCATGATTGTTTGCCAAGGCGGTGGAGGGGGAAGGTCCTCGTCATGTTTGCTGCGTTTGCATGGTGGCTTTTTGTTTGTTCTTGTGGCCTCTTCGTCTCGAGATCTTTGGGAGTTAGATTTGGCTTGGTCCCCATACGGGCGCTATTCGGGGCCTGTTACTGCGACGTCTCCCTTCTCATATCTAGCAAAAAGTAGCTCTCTCAGAGCATGGTGTGAGGTCGCATGACCGGTTCGTTTATGATATGAGCAGAAGGATTTTTTATCGTCTTTCAACGCATCCCTGTACCATTTGTTCGCGGGTACCCAGCTGCGCCACATTCTGTCTTCTGATTCATTAACAACGCAGGTAGAAGCGCGTTTTCCTTTGTCGTTTTTGTATCTGCGGTCGTAGTGCTGACGCGGCTTATAGTATTCCTCTCGTGTTTCCTTGGCTGTGTCTCTCGTGGATGATGATCGACTGTTGTATCTCCTTTGCTTGGTGGCTCTGTCCTCTTCAATTTCTGCGAACACGGTGCCTCGGTGTAAAGCGTCCTCTAGTGAGATAGGCCTCCGTAGTCTAAAGTCTGCTATGAATTCGAAGTCGTAATAGAGGGATTCTTGCAGCATGTCGATCCCGACTTCGTCCGTGATCGTTATTCTCGACGCCACATTACGAAACCTTCCAAGGAAGGAGCGGAGTGATTCTCTTGGGCCCTGGACTATGGCCTGGAGGTTGGCGGTTGATGGCTTCCTCTGCATGAACACTGAGTCATGCCTGAGGAAGGCCTCTGCGAGCTATTGGAAATTGTCGATAGAGTACTAATCAAGCTTCATAAACCATTCAAGGGCATCGCCGGTAAGGTTCTCGATGAATAACTGGCAGTAGCCAGCGTCCTTCTCTTCGGGAGGGAATCTCGTCCTCCCCATCGCTACATTGAATGCTGTCAAGAATTTATGCGGATCAGATTTCCCGTCAAATGTCGGACACTTGACCTTCATAGTAGGATGAAAAGGGGCGTTGGAAAGTCGTCTGGTAAACGGTGTGTTTTGGGTCTCAATAGGACGTGAGAGATTTCTGGCACGGAGCTTTGGGATCGGTACATCATGGCCGCCATGTCGCATACCTCATTCCTTAGTGTCCAAGAAATTCAAATAATTTATACGTATATCGACCAAAATAGCACCTCCTTTGTTTATAGAAATAATAACTAATTATATATAAAAAAGACAAATGGATTATATGTACATCGACCAAATATAACATCTCATTTATTTATTCTTGTTTCCACAAAATTAAATTATATTGTTTCTATATTTTTAAATAGGGGGATTTTCAAAAATATCGCTATTGACATGTACCATTTTCAAAACCTATCATTTCCTTTGAAAATTGAGAGAGAGAAATGATTATCAAGAGGTATATTTTGGAAAAGTGCATTTTAAAAGAGATATTTTTAGTAATTCATCTTTTAAATAATTACTAATATAAAAATAAAAAATAGATTTCAAAGTTTTGTTTCTTATAATAAATTCTGTACCTATACTATACTATTATAATCCATGTATTATAGATATATCCAAAAGCATATAAAAAAATTTTGATAAAATTTTTTTAAAAAATTATATGTATCTTGAACCAACCAATATCTCCTGTGTTTCCATAATTATAGAAACAAAAAATAGTATATGTGTTTATTTTTAGGTATGATGCTATGATTGTATTTGATATTTTATGATTAAGGCATAAATAAACATGAAATTGCATAAGAGTTCATATAATATATTTAAATAAATTAGTTCATAGATAATATTTAAAATATGAGATTACATAATGAGTAGTAATTTAGAAAAATGCACGGCCAAGAAATAATTTAAAAAAAATCAACAAAAATAAATTAGTATAAGTATTTAATTTATTACTATAGACATACAATCGAATTGAAGAGGTCATCTAATTTTAGTAGTTTAATAATCTGGCCAACTGTATCCCCCAAAAGAATTTACCTTCAATAATTTTTCTTGTAATTCTTAAGATATGAAACATTATTCCATACAAAAGATCAGATTTTACATCAATGTCTCTCACATAAACGAATTTGGTCTATTTCTCCTAGAGTTAGTAGAAACAGAATGGGATAAAAAATGACTAGCTAATCTAAAATAATAATAATCGTGTGTTAGTTTTATGATAGAAATAAGAAATAATAATAAATAAAAATTGTGTTAATATATCAAACAACATCATTAAAATAAGAAAAGTTCAATTTTTTCACCTTGGATCCATAATGAAAAAGTTTCGGAGGTGAATGACAAATTGTGAGGAGGTGTATTCTATTCGTGAAACAAATTTTATGTACATATATGATAAAATAAAGAATAATATGAATTATATATCAATCAAAACTAATAAACATCAAAAAATGTAATTATTTACCTAGAAACCATAGTGATGAATATAAGATATGAATGACTATTGTGAAGAGATTTATTCTAATTATGACCTATTGGTAATGTACATATATATAGTAGTGTGTTATGGTTTTGTAAAAAATATATTAGACAATAGTGCATTAACTATATATATATTCCCAATAATAAATTTCGGTGATACACTTAATCGAAATACAATATAAAGTTATCTTCACATTAAATTAGACATATTGGGATATAAATTTTGGTGATATACTTGACATATTAGGTTAGCAAAATATTAAATGTCAATTGTTCATATCATTTGCCAAAATTAACTTTTAAATTTTTCTAGACAAAAGACTAATCATTGTAAGGTTATTTCATACTAAGATTATCTTTTTATTATATAGAATATTTCAAAAACTAAACTAAATGTTAATCTTAAATATTACAGCTAATTCATAGTGATATACTCAAATAGCAAATGAATTTCAAAATAATTCACTCGTAATTGATTAGTTACTTATTAGATCTTAAATTATAATTACGAAATCTACAATATTTATTGTTTAAGATCCGATAAAATCTTAATCAATATTTTAATTAAAGGATCCTATTTAATTTCTCTATGATGAATACAAATCAATATACTAATATCCAATAAACATTGTTTATTGCCTAATTTTAAAAACTAAATGATAATCTTAAATACTACAACTAAATTATAGTGATCTACTCAATATAAATAGATTTCAAATTAAATATAACGCAAATGCTTAATTACCTAATTAGATCTTAAAATTTAATTTTTGAATCTACAATATTAAATTTCTCAAATCCGGTGAAATTTTCAACAATAATTGAATTCTCTAAATACTATAAATATTATTTTTAATTTAATTTGTCAATTAAATGTCAAATCAATCATGATATAATTAATAAATGCTTGAAATCAGAATAAATATTCCTAAAATACCTGCACAAACATTGTAAAATCTAATGACATTCTATGTAATATTCTAAATGGTATCAAGGGCAATTCTAAATCTTGCTATCCTTTATTATATAGAAGATATCTTCTTTATTCTTAATTTTTATCCTTATGTTTATATATCTTAAAGTTTGGAAATTATATACTTTTTTAGGTTATTTTAAGACTTATATAAAGTAGCCCAGTAAAGGACTGTCAATTAGGGCTGACATGCACCAATTAACTCATTCCATTATGGGTTGTTTGCGGGTTGATCCGCTATAACTCATAACTTTTAAATTAATAATCTTAGCCCGTCCATATTATACCGTGGGTTTAATGGCTTAACTCGCTAACTTTACATTGTTCTGTAATTAAATAATATAATACAATATAAAATTAAATATCTATAAATTAAAATTAATTATCATGCAACAAATGAATTTTATCGATTCAAAACAATAAATAAATAGTTTAAAAATAAAGAAACATAATTAATTAGGCAAATGTTTAAATTGAAAACTAACTTCAGCAAACAATATCTCTAATTTACTAAGAAAAATTAAGAAAAATGTTTAAGAAAAACAGATAAATAAAATAATTCAAAAATGTTTAATAACATATCTTGTACAGTTTAAGTTTCAACTTCATGAGCTTTTTTGCAAAGACCTTCGAAAACATCATCTGTATATTAAATATCCATAGAATTATTACCCCAAACCTTAACTATTATAAGAACATAAAATAATGTAATATTTACATTTTTTAAAACCTTCGCAGTTTCAAACCATCTTATGAATAAGGAAAACATGACGCGAAATCAAAGATATGGGTCGGGAACGGGTAGTTTGGGAAGTTAAATTTATTTCCCAAAAAAGTCTCGCTATTAAACGGGACGAGAATTTTGGGAATGAGGAACGATACAAGAATTTCAAGACTCAAAATTTACTTCCCGAACTATTGTCAAAGTCCTACTAGATCGGAAATTTGTGGTATAAGTACGGAAAATAATTTGAAAAATAGGAGTAATCAAAATATTAAGAGTATTATGATAAAAAATATATAGCCAATATAACGAAAATAACAATGTATGAAAGATATACCAATGTTCAATACACAAACCATACAAAATTACACGGTTAAGTTTTGTAATTAAATGACCAGCATTACCATTTTTTACTAAAAATACTAATATATACATATTGACTAGTTTGTATTCATTGTAAAATCGTCAAAATTTAAGTCAAATATTTAAGAGCTTGATTTTAAGTATTTGAAACATATCTAAATTTTAACATTAAGTTAACGTAAACAAATACCCAACGAAAATTAAGAGAATACTCGAATTTATTCTTGACCCGTTTTCTTACCTATTTGGATATTATTTTTGGACATGAGAAAAAAATTCGAATTTTCCATTACCAAAAATACAGGAATTTCGGGAAGGGAACATAATTGGAGCCCCAATGTGCACTGGGCTAATATAGAGTAATATAATACTCCATCCGTTTCAAATTATAGGATGTTTAAAGTTTTTAATTTTGTTTCAATTTATAAGATATTTTGTATATTTCTATGCAAAATTTAATGAATTTAATAGTTTTTGACTTTTAATATTTTGCAGTATAATTTATGATTGGTTAGATTACTTTGAAATAAAATATAAAACTATTTTTAAAAAGTAATAAATAAATTCTTTAATATGTGTGTTTTTGCTAGAACATCTTATAAAACTATTTTCAAAAAATAATAAATAAATATTTTAATATGTGTGTTTTTGCTAGAACATATCTTTATAATTTGAAACAGAAGGAATATTCAATTAAAGCTCCATAAGGTTTTAAGTTTAGTGACAAGTTGAGCCAAATTAATTTATGGAGCTTGACACTTGGCATAAATCTCGGGAAAAGACCAAGCGAAATATTTGGAGGGATGTTTGTTACCTCGATTGTGCTGCACGTAATTAATTGCGTTGCATGGCAATGGCAATGGCATGTTCTCTCGATAAATGAAACAAACTTTTGCTTTTTGCATGTCGACGCCAAACAATTATTGTCACCTTTGAGGCTCACACTAACACAAATATTGGCTGATTCTCTTCATGCCTTTTCCTTTGATCTCCTTTGATTATTCTCTCTTTATTAATTTGCTTTTCTTTTTGAATTTGAAATTATACATGATCGAATTTAACTTGCTAAATCAAACATTTATAGACTTTGATATATAGTTTTATCGATAAACATAAGCAGTAGATTTTAATAAAAATATAGATCGGTGAAGAGGTCCTGTGGGAAATAAAAAAGAAATGAGTCTAACATATGTGATCTGTAACATATGTATTAATTGAGTCATGTCATCTACGCAGAGTGGGCATTGAGCCTTGATCCAATCCAGGCTTTGAAGTGTTTATAATCAATCCTTCCTGTTCAGACATTGAAACCATTCTTAGTTTATTCTCTTTACTTCTTAGTGAACAGTCATTAGTTTTGTCTTTTGAGTGTAGAGGTTTCGATTTGACGGCCACAGAGAACAAATTAAACGAGTACCAAGTAAACAAAATATTTTTTAATACAAGAATTTCTCATCAACATTTATGTAATCGTCCAACAGATTATTAGTAAAACAAAAGAAATGTCAACCTTCGTAAAACTGCGTCTATTACAGGAAGTGAGTGAAAATTATGAGGAAGAAGAAAGAATACATTATCAAAAGATATGTAATTAACTGCCTCAACGAGCTCTTGGCTCACCTCCGAGCACTGACTTGACCCGACATGACCCTAATGGGTAGACTTGGCATCCCTCTGTATCTCCTTACGTTCTCTCGTGTCTACAAGCTCCTGTAATCGATAACGGTCACCTCTTCATCTGGAGCATCTAGGTCTTGGTAGCTGCACCATTTTCTTCATATATTAGGACATTCGACTCTGGTTTATGGTACTACTTAATACCTTAACGGGTTAACCAACATTACCTGCGCAACCGTCTAGGATCCTGTCTAAAGGCTGGAGACATAAGAAATGGGGCGGGGACCGGTCCACCTCTCCCGCTACCTTCAAAAGGAGGATTGGGTCCACTTGGGAACATCTGCATCGCAAACTCAGGTGGTGCTGGTACAAACGGTCCCAGAGGCCTGCCCGAATTCACACATTTACAGATTACTATACTCTTTTAGACAAGATTATAAGAGAGTGGGTTGTCTTTATTTAACCTACCCTGCACCCGGAACAGGCATCAGCACTGGTGGTGGATTTATATCTGACGAGAAGGGAGGAACATGAACACCACCTTGTCCACCAAATGCATCGTACCCAACATCCTCAGAATTTGCACCATCAGGGCCATCACCATCACCTCTAGGTCGATCCACTGACCTATCATTTCTGTCATTTCCATTAGCTCGTCCGTCACGCTCTCTGCGTCCACTTCGATCATCCCTAAGTCTGTTTTCCATGCCTAGTTTACGTCTCATAGGTCTATCTCTCTATCAAAAGTTCATTTCATCCGCATAAGTAATACTTACAACACAGCTAAACGACTGAAAACCAGAAACTATAGACTGCACGCATTCCATCTATTGGTAAAAAAAAAATCATGTACCGGGCCTGATTGCTGTGTGACTGGTTGTCCTCCAGGAGCATTAGGGTCACTGCAAATGGCAAATAAATCTAATATTACGAGCCAGTCGGAAATGATAGAAGAGGAATCCAAGAGAAAAAAACCTACATACTTCATATAATTCTGAAAATACAGTTCTTCCCGAACTTTGGTAGTCAACTCTGTGACAAGATCTGTGTGTTTCAGCTTAAGATGCTTGTACACGTATTCAGCAGCATGAAACAGCTTCGTGCAGCCCTTGGCTCCACAACCATATTTCCAACCATACTTCTCATCCCTGATCTTCCGGACATGTGGATCTAACACTTCAGTAGCAGCAGCATCTATCTTCTCTTTCGCAGCCATCACTTCCAAGGGGTCTTGACCTTTTAATCTCTCTTGCCAATGAGAGTCGAGTTTAGTTTCACTTTCATCTCCCTTGGCATCAGAACCTCTCCCTTCAGCTCTCACATGCCGCAAACCCTTAGCTTCATTTGTTTCAACCTTTCCGTAATAATCAACACCATGAACACGCCAGAGATACGTGACAAGCGTGTCAAGCAATTCAACACCCTCAAGGCCTTTCACAGATGTCAACCCCTTTATAATTATAACGGGACCTGTTGAACCACTGTGTAACTTTTCTCTACCAGACTTTTCATTTTCTGAACTCGATAAAACGTTTTCCTCAATTCCTTTCTCAGAGTCTAGCTTACGTACAAGGGCTTGTGCTTGTTCAATATCAGTGAGGATTCTCTTTGGGTCAGAACTAAAACCAGGTGCTTTTGGTGCGGCTGAAAGAAGTTCATTCTCTTTAGCTCCCCCCATTCCATGTCTCTTTCTTTTACCAACACCAGCAGCTTCATCCTCAGAATTTGGCTCACTTGTCCGATCAGATTTACTCGATGCTGTCACTGAAGGACCTCTGAAACAGATCGAGGGAAATTCTGCATTAGAGATGACAGCATCATGATTATAGTCATAAGCGTGTAGTAATAGTCTGGGAAATAATCTTACAAGTCTAGCGCCCCACTCTGTAAATCAAGTAAGAAATCCTCTGCCACCTTCTTTGCTAATTCATTCCTCCTGAAATTTTTCAAAGGCATATAAAGTAAACCAAGTCTGTAAGAGATCAATGTATATTAATAATATTACAGCAATCAGGCACTATCACCAAATCAAACTGCTGCAAAGGGCTCTTGAACTCACATTATTATGACAGACAGCAAGTTTGTTGGATGATACTTATTTTTCAACCTGAACGTGTAACATAAATACTCATGTTATTAAGTTAGCTTGCAGAAAATTCCAGAAAAATGTAACAGATCGAAACAGGTAGTACCATTGTTCCTCTTTGTGCGAGTTAAAAAAGACACGTTTCTGTGTTGTGATGTATTCTGACTTATATTCTTGATATCTGATTCAAGAAAAAAGGCATTACCTCTGCAGCTTAACAAGACAACTGCATAAGCACCAAGACTAAGATGCAGTTATAACCATACCTGCGTTCAGCTTCTGATGGCAATATATCATCTTCCAACTCCTGAATAAACTGTTTGTAAGACAGCAATCCGTCCCTGGATAAAGGAAATACAAGGGTATTTATTGTTGAATGCAGTAGCGAGGGAGTCGGCAAACAGCAATAGTTGTGTGCAACTATCTTAAGCAGTAAAAAGGATCAACGTTACACTTGGAACAAAATAATGGCGTTATGTCATACTCAACAGCAGCAATGGAAAAGTGATCACAGACTTCAACATCACATTTCTGAGATGATTTTCTAGTAGATAGTGAGATCAATTGTGTCTCTAAAACAATCACTAACTTTCAGGAGCAATAAAAAAGAAAACATCAGTGGTTCACCGAAGATAGAACAGTATTCAAGGGATATATCATATATTCATTTAGCACCATCAAACAAATCATAACTTCTACTTAACATTTACAAAACTAAACATACAGTAGAACAAAGACAACAACCCATGAAATAAAAATGAAAAATGAACAAAGATGCCGGAACCTTAACCTTTGAGTATTTCCACTGTTGGAATCATCACCATAACCTCCACGTCCTCCTTCCCAGTCTGCCAAAAGATATACACAGGAAAAAGAAGGTAAATATTGATATCTCTGTTCTAAAATATAATAGTTGTTGAAAAAAAAGAATTGTAAATAAGCTAAGCAAACTGTTTCCAATCCATTGCATATGGAGAGATATACTATGAAATCTGCTAGTCAAATGAACCAGAACTCCAAATTATAAGAAAGCTAATGACTGTCATCTAAAAATATCTCACAAAAACGTAAAACCAGATATAAAAAAGTGACGATAGATATGAGCAACAGATGTCTCACCCTGATAACGACCCATAAAGCGTCCATAACCAGGCCTCCCGCCCATTTCACGGTCATATCCTCCGGAATAGTCATACCCAAATCTATCATTTGTAAAGAAGAAATAAGTTAAAGCTATACAACAACCCAAAAAATGAGAGATGAGTAGTATATACTTTAGTGTGAGCTTCCAATTGTCCTAAACATAACAATCTTAGATATGAGAGGGTAAATTAAGTGTAAGAAACTGATATTTTGCCTCTAATGCGCTTGTTTATCCACAGCTAAGCAACAATGTAACTGATAATGTCCGTCTGGTACCTTCTTTCGGGTGGCCCGTAGCCACCACGGCGAGCATCATAGCCATTATCTTCTCTCCGATAACGCTTATGAGGAGGCGAGCGTCGCAGGGGAGGAGAGTATCGTCTATCTCTGTATGGTGGTGGAGGACTCAAGCTAGGCCGTCTCTTAAAATCCCTGCGAGTTGGAGGGAGAGGCGAACGGTCACGGTCACGGCGATTGGGCGGACGTTCGAGGTCTCTATCGTCACGCCGCTCGCGAGAATCTCTCTCACGGCGGTGATGAGGCTGTTGGTGTTCTTGTTCTTGCTCCTGGTTCGGCAGAGATGAAGAAGGCGGAGTAGGAGGTGGTGACGAAGAGGTCCACTTCTCAGGGTGACGAGTATCGACGGAATCAGTCGGAGGAAGAGTTACATCGGCCATTTCAAAAACGACGATCGGAACCCTAAATCTACGGTTCAGACTTTATTCTGCGATTGATTTCACTCAGAGCCTTTCTCTCTACTTTTAGGAGTCTCTAATGTTCTACTCAACTTTTTAATTCTTCCAATTCGGCCCTTACTACGAAGCCCATTAAATCTGACCCATCACTTAAGTTTATAATTACCTCATAATCTTTTCAAGATTTATTTTCTCGTGAATTAAGAGCAAACTAGAATTATACCCGCGTTATATTTGATTGTTTTTCAAATTTTATTTATTTAGGTTATTAGATTCGTGTTCATATTTTGGAATATTATTTTTAAAATATTGATTCAATGACTATAACCCGAACCAAAATTAATCTGTATTAGAGGAATCATCTGACAACATACTCACTTAAGTCCTAAATCTATATATCCAAAATACTAAGCCCGAACCAGAAGCAAAACTAAATTAAAAACCAAATTTTAGCTTTCTAAAGTTTTATTTATTTATTATTGTTATTTTAATTTTAAAATTTTATATAAAAATACCTCTAAACTCAAATTCGCTCTATACTGAACCGAACCATATCCAAAAAATAAAATTATCTGAATAAGTCTTAAATCAAAAGAACCAAAATAGCGAATTGGAGAAACCGAACCCGAAAAAATACCATAAATAGGTCATAAATTTATGTACCCAGAAAACCGAGTCTAAACCCGAACCTAAACCAAATTAAGAACCGAAAATGTAACCGATATATTTATATTAATTTTATATTTTTGTTTAAAAAAAATATTTATTAGTTTAAAAATTTATATATAAATCTGGAACAAAATCTACTTTAGGCCTATTTTAAAGAGTTGTTACAAACCATATACTAGTGAAAAGCACGTGAGTCAATAACAAGAGAGTTAGACAGTTTCTTAAAGTATATGTGCTGGTTCAACGTCCTCTATCAAGTTAAGATTACTAAACAAGTGGGGAGAAGCACGTGAGTTAATAACAAGAGAGTGACAAGGTTTGTTGAGAGTATAAGTACTAGTTCAACACTCTGTATCAACTTAAGGTCACTAAAAAAGTGGTGAGAAGCACACTTGTCAGTAAAAGAGAGATAGACGGTTTTTGAGTGTATAAGTACAAGTTCAACTTTCTTTGTCAACTTAACGTTACTAAACAAGTGGTCAGAAGCACATTTTTCAATTACCAGAGACTTAGACGGTTTTTGAGAGTATAAGTGCTAGTTCAACGTTCTTTATCAACTTAAAGTTATTAAAAAAGTGGTGAGAAGAACGTGAGTCAATAACAAGAGAGTTAAATAGTTTGCGAGAGTAGTAGTGCTAGTTCAATGTTCTCTATCAACTTAAGGTTACTAAACAAGTGGTGAGAAGCACATTTGTCAATAACAAGAGCGTTAGATGGTTTGTGAGAGTATTATTGCTAGTTAAACGTTCTCTATCAACTAAAAGTTACTAAACAAGTGGTGAGAAGCACATGAGTCAATAACAAGAGAGTTACACAGTATTTTAGAGTATAAGAGCTAGTTCAATGTTCTCTATCTACTTAAAGTTACTAAAATAGTGGTGAGAAGCACGTGAGTCAATAACAAGAGAGTTTGATGGTTTGTGAGAGTATTAGTGCTAGTTTAACATTCTCTATCACCTTAAAACTTCTAAACAAGTGTTAGGAAGTACATTTTTCAATAATAAGAGAGTTAGACGGTTTGTGAGAGTATAAGTGCTAGTTCAATGTTCACTATCAACTTAATGTTATTAAACAAGTGGTGAGAATAAACTTTGTCAATAACAAAAGAGTTAGATGGTTTTTGAGAGTATAAGTGCTAGTTCAACGTTCTCTATCAACTTTAAGTTACTAAACAAGTAGTGAGAAGCACCTGAGTCAATAGTCATGTTCCTTACATTGATCAACACTCCAACTGATGCTAAGAATGGTCTACCCAATAGTAACGAATCTGTAGGTTCTTCGTCTATTTCCAAAACCATGAAATCTGTCGGGACTAGAACATTACCAATGCTCACAGGAACATCCTCGAGTAGTCCCCTCGGCCTTCTGGTGGTTCTGTCCGCGAGGACCAACTATATCTTACAGTCCTTGAACTTTGAGTACCCCACCTTCTGAGCAGTGATTAGTGGAATGAGACTAATAGATGCCCCAAGATCACACTTGCAGTTGATGAACGTCAAATGGCCCACAACACATGGAAGTGTAAAACTCCCCGAGTCATCCAACTTTTCTGCAATGAGCCTTTTCCTTTGATGCGGCAAAACTGGTATCAAGATTGATCCAGATGTTCGATTTTCAATAGCCATGTGTTCTTCCTCCGTTTCCTTAAGAGTGTCCTTCAAAAACGTTATGTATTGAGGAATTAAAGAAAAAGCATCCAAGATGGGTATTTTTAGCTCAATACCACTCATTTGTTTGTTGAAGAGAACTCTTTGCTTCTCATCTTCATTTTTCTTCAGTCTTGAAGGGAAAGGTGCTTTGTTCTGCTTGTGACTGTCAGATTCTTTTCCTCGTAGCACACGCATGCGAGGGATCTCCCTGAGTTGTGTAGGATTGGCAGTTTTTCAGTAATTAGACTGTCATCAACCTCTCCTCGCGGCACTGGCCGTCGAGGTATATCCCTGAGTTGTTCATGTTTGGCTGTTTCCTTGATTTGTTCTGCCCCCTTCTTGAATAACGATGTCCTCAGCATGTTCCTTCGGTTAAACAACTGGTGGGAGCACTTTTTCAATACGTATAATGATAAATTGGGCCGTATATTCCTTGGGATGTTGGACAGCTTTCCCGGGAAGTTGGCCGATAGTTTTTGTTGATGACGAAGCTTGATTGCTTTCCATATATTTCAACCTTGCATTGAGAGTCTCAAATTTGCAGTTGAGATCATTGTAAGTAGTGTCAATGCGGCTATGTACTTCTCCAAACTTCTTATTGATTTTTATTTGATGAGCCGTTTGGTATTAGAGTATTTGTTGAAGCATGTTCATCACGTCATGTGAACCTTCATGTGTGGACTGTGGTTGTGTGGCGGCCGGTACGGGTTTTAGGCTTTGTTGCCATTGCTCCTTTGGAATCAATTCCCTTTTCTTTGGCGGATAGACTTGATCTTGTGGGTTTGCCACATTTGTGCTTCTATAGCTCAAGTTTGGGTTTTGTTTGTAGTTCACCCACGGTTTGGATTCACCTTGATTTTGGACAAAGCAAATTTCTTCAATTTGTTCATCCTCTCCTTCTTGTATCAGCTCCTCTTCTATGAGATTCACTTGCTTTGTATGGACCATAAGCAACTTGTCCAACTTCTCGTGTAGTTGCTTAAATTCCTTACATGCGGATGTATCAGATTCAGAGGTACCACGTACGGCTCGGTCGTACTCCTCACCATATTGACCATATGCTAAAGCGAAGTTCTCTATAAGTCCTCTCCCCTCTGCAATCTCTTATTACAGAAAACTTCCATGGCTTGCGGTATCAAGAAGCATACGGATCCTCGGATGGACTCCTCGATAGAAGTTGCTGAGGATAGTGTCTTCCGGGAAACTGTGATGTAGGCATTAAGACTGATATGTCTTGTCCCACGCCTCGACAAGCGAATTGGTGCTTTGTTGTTTGGAGATGTTATTCCTTAATTTGGCTGTCATCAAATTGGAAAAGAACTTTGTGAGGAAAAGGCATTTGCATTCTGGCCAAGTAGTTATGGTGCCCGTGGGTAGGTGCTTCTCCCATTGATGGGCTCTATCTCCAAGAGAGAAAGGAATGAGTCGTAGTTTAAGCGCGTCCTCACTCACTCCTTTGATGCGAGTAAGAGTATAGAATCTTTCAAACTCGGTGAGGTGGTCAAGGGGGTCCTCTGGGGGCAAGCCGTGAAACTTTTTGTTTTGGAGCATGGAGATTAGTCCACTCTTGATCTCAAAGTTATTACTCTGGATCGTCGGTGGTTGGATCCTATTCCGTTGAGTATGAATACTCGGATTATCGCTTGCACCAATGTGGAAGCTTTAGTATGTACTTGCGCTTGGTGGGCGGCTTTATTAGATAATGGTGGTGTTCCATCCGTGGTCGTGCCAGGTATTGTGTTGTCCAGATCAGGCTGTGGCTGCTGCATTCTCGTACATTTTCGTTTAAGTTCACGAGGAAGCAGGTTGAAGGTGTCAATGAGTTGCTGAAGGTTGTGAGAACCCTTCAAAGGCATTTGCATCAACTGGGTCAGCTAGTCTGAGTTCTCGCCTAACTCACAGGATTTAAGGCTGAGGTTGAAAATTCTGAGTCTGTCCTCGGGTCAAGATGTCGAGGATAACCTTGGAGGCCTACAAAGGCAGAAATAATGACTTGTCGATATGTTTAAAGCTTGGTCCTTAGAGATCCAAGCTCTTTGAAGCAAAGACAAGGTATCAAAGTAGTAAACACGCATCTTGATCCTAAGACTAGTAGACTATAAGTTAAAACAAGCAAAATTCTGATTTGCCAACAACACCAATTTGATAAAAGGATTTTACAGTTTCCTTCTATCAAATCATTGAGTATAGTGGTGAGTTAAGGGAATTGTCAAACCAATACTCGGAATAGCTTGCTATCAATCTACCTAATACCACGTCCTAGTCCAAGTTAACTTAAACATCCTGTCACAATGATAGATCTTGATAACACTAAACTAGCAAACTAGCACAAAGGACAAAATAAGCTAGAGACAAAAAGAAAACAGAACATTAAGTAGCAAAACAGAGAAAATGATATAAAACAGAGTGCAAATCGAAAATAAGGGTTTAAGCAATTGAGAAAGGAGGATCTAAAGGATTGGGAGGTTGATCAGCGATGAACTCGTCGATCCCCCTTGCCGTATTTCTTTGAGCGAACTCTAGACCAGGAGATTGGTTAGATCGGCCTGTTATCGCGGAGAGGATCTTAATCCGGATTGGCTGATCCAATCGGCTCTTGCCGTAATCTCACCAAACCAAACACATAAAACTCGACCCAAGTTGTCTAATAACCAATCTGCATGCTAGATCTCTCTTCGGAGGATCAACCCATCTCTAGTAAGGATCGGAACCTTCATTTCCATTATTGTAGCCTTCGGTCATGACCCAATTCAGATCTCAGCTGATCAGGAAGAGATAAGCATTAATCTCAGCCTTACTAAAAGAGATCAGCATTATCGATCGGCTAGCTAGGCGAGGGAATCAACAAACTCACCTCCGATCTCCCCATCCTGGAGATCCAAATGGATCTACTCGCTCCTCATTTTGAGAGCGGTGAGGAATGGGGTAGATCCCGATGACATAATTTAAAAAGAAAAGCTAAAATGCAAGAACAAAGAAGTAAAGCAAGCAAGCATTCACTAAATCATTCCATCAATAACCATTAAAGAGTAACAAACCTTAAAACAAGCTTAAACTAAAATGACAATAAAGATAGAGTATTTTTTGGCTAAAACATGAGATAATGATAAAAGGGTCATTAGAGGGGTATTTATAGGGTCATTCTCATAACCCTAATGGTCAAACCGACCTAAGTCGGTCAACCATGCAGTCTGTGAAGCTACACTCGAAGTCCTTGCGTAACCTTGGGCTACGAGGAGCGCTTCATTTCATTGTCCTTACGGTTTCTGTCTAAGTTGTTGCTCCAAGTATGATCTTTGATGTGAAGAGGGATGAGTCTTTGTTCTGCACCAGTCTTCCCTAGCGACAGATGGATTGAGGCAAGTCCTTGAGGTGGCCTTTGTTGGGTATTTCTGGTATTCCTCGCATACAAGCTTCGAGGTAGCGATTCGAGGGTGCAAGATCCTTCTTGATTGTTGCTCACTTAGACATTCCAGCAGCTGCTCCAATTCTCCTTAGCTCCATTTCTGTTCTTTTTCTGCTCTTTTTCCTGAATGGACTCCAAAAACTGCAAATGCAAATGCAAAAGTGCAAAACAAGCCTAAACAAACCTAAGTGCAAGGAAAAGCTAGCTGGATGAATGCAAAGTGACCTAGAATGAGACTCTAAAACCATCATAAATCACACACATCAACATGGGGTGAGAAGCACATTTGTCAATAACAAGAGAGTTAGACGGTTTCTGAGAGTATTAGTGCTAGTTCAAGGTTCTCTATCAACTTAAGGTTACTAAACAAGTGGTGAGAAACACATTTGTCAATAACAAGAGAGTTAGATGGTTTGTGAGAGTAGTAGTGCTAGTTCAACAAACTCTATCAACTTAAAGTTACTAAACAAGGGGTGAGAAGCATATTTGTCAATAACAAGAGAGTTAGTTGGTTTGTGAGAGTATTAGTGCTAGTTCAATGTTCTCTATCAATTTAAGGTTACTAAACAAGTATTGAGAAGCACGTCAACCAATAACAAGAGGGTTAGACGGTTTGTGAGACTATTATTGCTAGTTCAACGTTCTCTATCAACTTTAGGTTACTAAACAAGTGGTGAGAAGCACATGATTTAATAACAAGAGCATTAGACGGTTTTTGAGAATATAAGTGCTAGTTAAACGTTCTCTATCAACTTAAGGGTACTAAACAAGTGGTGAGAAGCACATTTTTCAATTACAAGAGAGATATAAGATTTTCTAGTGTATAAGTACTAGTTCAACCTTCTCTATAAACTTAATGTTACTAAACAAGTGGTGAGATGCACATTTGTTAGTAACAAAAGAGTTAGACGGTTTTTGAGAGTACAAGTGCTAGTTTAACGTTATCTATCAACTTAAAAATTCTACACAAGTGGTGAGAAGCACATGAGTCAATAACAAGAGAGTTAGACGGTTTGTTAGAGTAGTAGTGCTAGCTCAACGTTCTCTATCAACTTAAAGTTAGTAAACAAGTGGTGAGAAGTACATTTGTCAATAACAAGAGCGTTAGATGGTTCGTGAGAATATAAGTGCTAGTTCAACGTTCAATATCAACTTTATCTTACTATGGAAGTGGTGAGAAACACATTTGTTAATAACATAAGAGTTAAACAGTTTCTGAGAGTATTAGTGCTAGTTCAACATTCTCTATTAACTTAAAGTTACTAAACAAGTGGTGAGAAGCACGTAAGACAATAATAAGAGAGATAGATGGTTTCCGAGAGTATTAGTGCTTGTTCAACATTCTGTATAACCTTAAGGTTACTATACATGGGGTGAGAAGCACATTTGTCAATAACAAGAGAGTTAGACGGATTGTGAGAGTATTAGTCCTAGTTCAAGGTCCTCTATCAACTTAAGGTTACTAAACAAGTGGTGAGAAACTCATTTGTCAATAACAAGAGAGATAGATGGTTTGTGAGAGTATTAGTGCTAGTTCAATGAATTCTGTCAACTTAAAAAGTTACTAAACAAGGGATGAGAAGCACATTTGTCAATAACAAGGGAGTTAGTCAGTTTGTCAGTGTATTAGTGCTAGTTCAACATTCTCTATCAACTTAAGATTACTAAAAAAGTGTTGAGAAGCACATCAACCAATAACAAGAGAGTTGGAGGGTTTGTGAGACTATGAGTGCTAGTTCAACGTTCTCTGTCAACTTTAGGTTACTAAACATGTGGTGAGAAGGACATGAGTCAATAACAAGAGAGTTAGACGGTTTCTGAGAATATAAGTGCTAGTTCAATGTTCTCTATCAACTTAAGGGTACTAAACAAGTGGTGAGAAGCACATTTTTCAATAACAAGTGAGATAGACGATATTCTAGTGTATAAGTACTAGTTCAACATTCTCTATCGACTTAACATTACTAAACAAGTGGTGAGAAGCACATTTGTCAGTAACAAAAGAGTTAGACAGTTTTTTAGTGTATACGTGCTAGGTTAACGCTCTCTATCAACTAAAAAATTCTAAACAAGTGATGAGAAGCACATGAGTCAATAACAAGAGAGTTAGACGGTTTGTGAGAGTAATAGTGCTAGTTCATGATACAAGATCCAAGGGTGCTTCTAGAGGATATGAGTGGTGGAGATTAGACAAAGGGAAACTTTAGGTACGTCTATTGTGAAATCGGTGGTGATGAAGGTGATGTGATTGACTCGCTGGACGAATAAGAATGATTGAATCACTTAAAGAATCTTAACCCGCAGACCAATAGACCAGGAGTATCTCTCACACTTAAGATCTAAAGATATGAACAAAAGAGAACAAAGGAATCCACCTATGACTCTAATGAACTAAAACAAAGAACTCGGTCTTTAAAGAAAAATGATAAAATTTATTAAATAAATGATCAAAGGTTGGTATACAATGAAAAATGAGCTCTTATAGGCTCAAAGAAAACAGCTCTAAGGCCTGAAAGAGGAAAGAAATAAAAAATTTAAGAAAACTAGCCGTTGGACAATAATGAGCAAATCGGGCAAAATAAGGGATGCGAGGCCTCCATTGTATCTGGTCGGTTTGAGGGGATAGGTGAGCTTCTATGGAACATTCTGGTCATCATTGAAGTTGTCCAAATTGCAGAAGTCTTAAACATAGAGCCGTTGGTGATAAATAGCACCAAGTGTGAATGCATCCAAATATGGTAAGTATACAAACAAGAGGATCCGCCTGATCTTGTGGCTGCTGGTGCATGGAAAGATGGTAGCTGATGCTTCTAGATGGTTATATGTGTCTCCTGAATGGTTTGATATCTCTCTTGGTCGTCAAAGTCTTGTTTGTAGCTGATTGAATCCATGACCTTCCAAATAAGGGAAGTGTAGCATCCTCCGGTTTAGAAACTCAATAACTTGGACATCAGAACCGATAATTATCTCAATCCAATTTTACTTGATCCTTTGATGAATTAATATTTCATAACAACTCGGTTCATAGCTTAATTCCTCCTGACTCGGTGGGAAACCTTCAATAACCGCCCGCATGTCCAATTCGGGAAGGTTCCGGTTCACCCAACTTTGTACTTGGATAACCTTTAAACCATAACGAATGTGGGCATGGATCCAATTTTCCTCTGTTCTTTGGTGATTAAAGAATCCAAAACATCTTTTCTTGTTGCTTGATTCATCGTCATTTTGCTGGGATGAATTTACTAGTGGTCGTATGTCTCCATCGAGTCTATTGAAGATCTTCCAAGTTGTATCTTTAATATCTTCTTCATATGAACTCCTTTTTAACTGATACTTCTCAGTGACTCCTTGAAGAGTTGACTTTCTGGAACAAGTAGATTTGTAGCTTAAATTTTCCTGGTTGAGTAGGTATGCTCCAAGAAAGGCACCTATGTCTTTGGCACGCTTAGGTTGGTCATTTCCAAGTGTCTCGGTCAGCTTGTTGGTGTTTTCTCCATGCTCCTTAGTTGATGATGACTTGATGTCCGCATCATACCCTCCCTCTTCAAAAGGTTTTGTCCTCAAAACTTTATGATCTGCATAAAGAGAAGTCAAGTTAGATTTTTCAATCATATGAGAGCTTAAATTCTTACCTTGGGTATCATGTGTGTGTTGAGACTCGGCTTTTAGGTTTGTTATTGCATCAGATGGTTCCAATTTGATCAGTAAGGAAGCAATTACTCCTCTCCATAGCTTGGTATTGGCTTCCTTTGGCAGCAAAGTAGCCTCTTCCGTGAGACCTCTTATGTCACATTTTGTTTCTCCATTTGCTTTTTGTTGAGTGTGAACTTGTGANAGTTGAGTGTGAACATTTGAATGAGGCTCTAGTTGTCTCTCCATTGTACTTAACCTGTTACCAAGCTCTTTCTTCTTTCTTACACCTGTAGCAATACCCTTTGACAAAGACAAGTGCATTATACTAGAATTGGAATTTAACAAAACAGATTGATAATCACTTGTTTTCGATAATTCCATTTTCTCTTCTAGTAATGTTTTCTTCTTAAATGGACAAGTTGCAGCAAAGTGTCCTCTCTTATGACACCTACAACATGTCTGATTTTTAAAATTACCATAATTGGAGCACTTACCTTGGTATGGCTTTGCTAGTAGCTTTTGCAAGGTAATAGAGCTAGAGACATCAATGTCTTGTTTCGGTTTCTTTGCACTTTGCCTTGGTATTTTTACAGTAGATTGGGACTTCTTCTTGGGTGCATGGCTGCTCTGTTTTTGCTCTGTTTTCAGTCCATTTGATTGCAACGAAAGTTCTTCTTCAGCCTTGATGATGCTTGTGTCACATGCTTGTACTGAGTTTTATATTTTGATGTTGTGGTTTGAGTTGTTGCCTTTGGTTTTGCATGTGACTCTCTTCTTGAACAAGAATGGTTTCTTGCTAGGTTATTCTTCACAAACTCTTCATATATCTCAACCTTAAAGCTTTCCCATGTATGCATTAATTCATCATAGAATACTTGGGCAGCCTCTTCTTGCTTCCATCATTCATAGACTGGGTCCGATGAGTGCATCTATGGCATAGGATAGTTTCTCTTCCTCAAGGATTTGTCTTGATTGTAACCATTCCTCCATATTCCTTTCCCACTTTAGGTACTCTTCCATATCTTGGCTATGACATGAAAATAGATTGTATTCAGGTTCATGAGTTTCTCCATTCTCCATTGTTGTAAGCTCAAATTTTTCTTTATGACTGAACTCAAAATTAGTCTGGTTGATGTGTGTGATTTTTGATGGTTTTAGAGTCTTGTTTTAGGTAGTTTTGCATCTGTCTAGATAGATTTTCCGTTTTCTTAGGTCTTTTTACGTTTGTTTTGCTTTCTTTGCATTTGCATTTGAAGTTTGGAGTTTATTCTAGGAAAAGGAGCAAAAAGGAGCTAAAACTAGAGCTAAGGAAAATTGGATCAGCTGCTAGGCAAAAAAGATCATGCAAACTCGGATCGCTACCTCGTGGATCACAAGGCGAGGACTGCTTGGAACACTCAAGAAAAGATGCCTCAGTTACCAGCCTCAACCTATCTGCCGCGAGGGAAGATAAATCTATTACACTCGGA
>OVBA01004638.1:0-22764 GCA_900406435.1 Lepidium aucheri
CGTGCTTGTGTATTTGCTTTATGGTGTTCATGCGAGTTCTGATGCTGAAGCGAATGGTTATTTTGGTGTGAAAGATGAACAAGACTTGAAAGAATTAACCGAAGTGTGAATAGTAATTAGTTTATATTTAAACAATTGAGCCTCTAATTAAACTCTCTAAATTTTCAAAGAGGGTTTGGAAGTAATTAAAGAAAAATATTTAATTTAACTCTAGGGAAATATTTTGTAATGAGGGTAAATTTAAGGATTATTATCCTCTGTATTTTTAGACAGTTATGGGATTATATATATCATCTATATTTTTTGCGGAAGATTGATATGTTAATCCCATCATGTTCTATTTGGAGAACTTAGGCTATGGATCGGGGTTTGTTGTCGATCCAATGGTTACTTGTTGACAAAAAAGAAAAAAGAAAGATATAGTACAAAATTTGAATATAAAAACGGCAGAATAACGAAATATCTTTAGAAACTAAGTGTAAAAAAGAAAAGTAAAACAAAAAGTAAAACAGAAATTTCAAAAAGACTAGTTCACACACTTATGGAAAAAAACTTAAATAA
This sequence comes from Lepidium aucheri, assembly GCA_900406435.1. Classification (NCBI taxonomy): domain Eukaryota; kingdom Viridiplantae; phylum Streptophyta; class Magnoliopsida; order Brassicales; family Brassicaceae; genus Lepidium; species Lepidium aucheri. Next base: position 562 of record OVBA01004638.1, read on the forward strand.
TTACTATCATGAACCCAAAAGCTAAAACTAGCGTAAACCGTACAAACCTTAAATTGATGACGAAACTTCCTATTGTGAATAAGAGTGTCTGGACTACTACTCCAATAAGAATAAAGGGCTGATTGGTAAAGACCATAACTTTTAATTTTTTGTTGTAGGATTTTGTCTGTAGGGTTTGATTTTTTTTGTTGTACGTTTTTTTTGTTGTAGGTTTTTTTGCTGTAGGAATTTATATTTGTAAAATTCATAAATTTTGGCTCTACGTTTTTGGCTTTTTAAAGCCAAAAACATTATATAAATAAAAAATTGGCTTTTCAGAACAATGAAAACCAAAAATAAATTTAAAGCATGATTGATTCAATTTAAATGTTGTGGAAAAAATTTTGCTCTGCGGAACAACCAAAGTTATTACCGATCACAGCATAAATCTCACATATAGATGCTCCCATCTTCTTTTTTAATTACATGTTAAAGACATTTAATTTAATTTGGTTGTTATAAAGACAAATCTTAGTGAATCTTAGAAGTCATAAGGCAAGATCTGGTAAGAAATATTGAAAGAGAGATAGTTAGATAGACATAGACATAGGTGTGTCATAAATACGAGATAGCGTCCAATTAAAAGCGATGGGGTCCCAAACTTTCTCACGAGACACATATACTTCGCGTTATCCTAAACTAATAAATTAGCTTTTCTTTTTTCTTTCTTTTCACCATCACTTACTTCAAATCATCTGCTACACCAAACCAAGATCTCCGATATTAAGGATGGGCATATCATTACTTTTCGACTGTATATCCTTTCAGAAATCGGATAGTCCATATCGATTATCGCACAAAAGCTCATATCCACAAATCCACACTTGCTTTTATCCAATTAGATACAAAATTATTTGAGTGTATCATCTTCTTTCTTATTTCGAGGAAAAAGTGCAGGAAGAAAAGGAAACAACGGAGGGATCCGAATCAAACCTAAATGGGAATGACATGAAAAGTACCTCTTCTAAAAAAATAGATTCGAACTGAGATCTTTTGAACTTTTTGTACCAAGAAAGCCATTACTTGGCGCCAATTTGTTGATCCCAAATATTTATTAAGTTAACAAAAAAAATTTACAAAGAAAATAAAGAGAACTCGTAAAGTATCAGTTGAGTATTGAGTTCGAGAGAAACAAATTGTTCTTCATTTGTGGCTCTCCACTTTCCCCTTATACTTCTTTTTTTTCGTTTTTATGCTCTTTGCAATTAATCTCATTCATTTCCGATGATCTCGCCTAATTATTAGTTCGATTCTTCTGTTACATTATAACTCACTATTCCATTTGAATTCAAACTCGCTAACTAATGAGCCTACTCGTTTATTGGCCTTACCGAGTTGGGTATCATCAGAATTTCTTCTAATTATACATTCTCTTAACACTTTTTATTATAAAATTATATCAGTATTGATGGTAATATACGAAACTATCAAAATCTCCTAAACTTTCTTAAATAATCAGGTTAGTAAACGTAAACTATTTCAAAACTCAACTCTTATTATTTTTATTTTTTTTGTCAACTAGTAACCATTAGATCGACAACAAGGTCGGATCCATAATCTAAGTTCTCCAAATGGATCAGGAGTGGGATTTGAACTACCACTTCATGCCTAACTAAATCAAGAGTAAACCAACTGGGGCATGTGTTTCTTGGCAAACTCTTATTATTCTTAGATGAGGAATTTGCAAGTTGTGATCGAATATGCTATCTAAATTTGTATAAGAAGTCCAAATAATTCATTGGTCATGTAAAATTATATGAATTATTTGGTTATATAATTTCTTATATGTATAGAAGTGGATAACATTTTATTCGAATAAAAAAGATAACTGTGTTAAAAGTGAGAGACGACACTTACTTGTATTCTCTGTCTTTTCCATGACTATATTCCTAATGATGGGGTCTAAATCAAGACAACTCTATTATTTTCGAGATCGTCACATTGTTGCAAACTTTATATATCTATAAAATATACTTATTTATGAATTTGTTTATGGACAATATTCTGCCAATAAGAAGATGTGATTCTATGTGCAATACAAAGATTTGATGTCTTTCTAGAAACCCCACTTTACTAAAGTATTGAGTTCCTTCTTCTAAAGAGTTCACATTCTAAGTATCAATTTCATGTATGTTAATTACAAACCTTAATGTTGGATTCTTACTTTAAATTACCAATATTTTGATTTTTGAGCAACAATTATTATATTTTGTTTCTCAATGGTCATGAAAAGAACATATTCTTAGTCAAGTTGTCACATATCTATCTAGAATATTTTTATTATAAATCGATTTTAGATAGTCGTATAAACTTACATTATAAAATTTGAAATTTTTGAGCTTGAATTATAAATTATATATTATTAATCTAATTGTTGAGAGAAAAGAGTTTAATCTAATATTTGTAATGGCCTGAACGAGCTCAAAGCCTATAACTAGGTCCATATGAAATATCAAAATCTAGTTGAGGCAAGTCCAAACTCCATAGAGAACTCAAATAGGTCGTTTAGCAAGAAAGATATGAAAACATGATTTGGAGACTCAGAACATGATCACAAGAAATAATTACCGAATCAAATCTCGAGTAATCTAAAGAAAATGTAAAAAGAGAAAAAGAGTTATTCCAGCATTGATGATTTCCGGATATGAAAAAGAAGATAACAAAAGTAGAGGTAATACAACTCAAAAACACTCAGCTATACAATAAAAAAAAAGATTTTCAAAAAATTCTTATTGGCATGCACCATTTTAAAAACTTATCATTTCTTTTGAAATTTGAGAGAGAAAAAGAATCATTAGGAGGTATGTTTTGAAAAAAACATTTCAAAAAAGGTAATTTTAATAATTCCTCATAAAAAATACTAATTAAAATGGAAAGTAGCTTATTTCTATAACAAATAAATCTTGTTTTTTTTATTATTTTATTCTTGTCTATTATTAGTTTATGCATAAATAACTAAGCAACTAGTTTGGATTTAGAATCAAACCAAAATCTGAACCCGAATCCAACTCGAAATATTCAAAATCGAACCAAACCAAAATAGGTAAAATACCTGAACGAGTTTTATATTATATGAATACAGGTATCCGAATTCGATCGGAATCCGAAATCCGAACGGGTACCCGAAATACGTAGAAAATATAATGTATTTATATATATACCGTTAAGTAAATAAGTATTCAAAATTATAAATATAAATCTAAATATACTAGTCAATTTATAATAAAAATAACTAAATATTAAAAAATTGAATAAATTATGGGTTTTTAAGAATATTTTAAATTTTTCTAGAAATATTTAGATTAAAAATTAATTAAAAAATTTGGATACCCAAACCCGAACTGAACCTGACCCGATATAGAATGATTTACGAGAACTGAACCTGACCCGAACCTGAATTTTAATCTCAAATCTGACCCAAACCCGCAAAAGTACCCAAAAGAGTTTTATATAGATAAACTTCAGGTACCTGAAACCCAAAATATCCGACTCAAATCCAATCGGGTACCCCAAATACTGCCTATGCAGAAGCTAGCTAGAAGTAGATGAAGAAAAAACCATAGTCTAATTATGATTATATATAGTTATTAAATAGAGCATGGGACCACGAAAATGTCAACATCTTTTAGACCTTTGAGAGCACAATCTAAGGCAAGTTGTTCTAAAGAGAGTTGAGTCCATTAATCCATAGCTATAGAGATAGGTCTAATCTAATTGTTTAGTTTTATCGTTGACATTTTTGTATCACGAATTTTTTCATATTTCTCATGCCTAAGCTTTGACATTCCTTTTACAAGATATGATGATCTTTCTATTTAGAATAGTATTTTCCCAAAATATTCATAAGAGTTTTAACTTATATTGATTGGATAAGACTTTTGATTAGATTCTCACCAAAACAGCAAAGTTTTGAAACAACTTGCTATACATTCCACATTTCCATTTTCTAAAAAAGTAAAATTAAAGTTGAAATATTCCATTCCATTATGTGAAAATCTTGTCATCAAGTTGGTCTTACATATTATTCAACATTCCTAATCATACAATATGGAATCATATGTGTTTTCTTTCACTAACTATAATAGATTACTATATTTTAAAGTACTACATAAGTTACATTTTAGTTGAACATATATAATAGCAACAAAAATTAGTAACTGAAAGAGCGATGATATACTAGTCGTTTAAGTTTAGTACCAAAAATCTAAAAGATCATATGTTTAATTCACTTGGAACGAAAATCTACATAACTTTTCTAGCCTCTAAGAGAATATACGGTAAAAAGAAATGATACGTTGATCTTCAGACTTAGAAATTTTAGTTTTTTTTGTAGAGAATGATGTAAAATCTCCACTGGTCGAAGTTGTCAGTTCCCTAAAAATCTTGTTTGCAAAATTTTTTTAGTAAATCATACTTTATAACAATTTCCACTGATTTTTTACCATTACAATAACTCATTTTCGGACATTATTACCTTGTATCAAAGTTCAAAGACTAACTTTTTTTTCTTTAATTGAATTTTGTATAACAAAAAAAAAAGAACAGGCTTGAGAAAAGCCCATTAAAATTTATTCACTTCAGAGATTTAGGCCTCTTGTGGCCCAAACTAAGTAATGTTGTCTCTTTCGCTGCCAAGGAAGAACATACTTGGTTTCACGGTGAACTCATTGATCCGGTGTAAGATCTTACTCAGAAGAAGCCATAAGAGTTATCTCTTTCGTAATATATCCGTACGGGCCAGTTATGAACAGGATGAGTTATCACAAGAACGATGTGATGATGAATTTTCGGATCGTAATGTGGTTAAAGGTTCAGACTTCATTGAAATTTTGCAGCTTTGTGCTAGAAATGGGTCTGTTTTGGAAGCCAAAGCTTGCCATGGGAAGGTTATACGTATTGACTTGTTGGGAGATGTTACTCTGTCGAATGTTCTTATTAATTCTTATTCTAAGTGTGGTTTTGTGGAGCTTGCTCGCCGAGTGTTTGATAGAATGCTTGAGAGAAGCTTGGTTTCTTGGAATACCGTAATTGGTATGTATACTCGGAACAGAATGGAGTCAGAAGCATTGACTGTTTTCGTGGAGATGCGAAATGAAGGGTTTAAGTTTAGTGAATTCACGATCTCCAGCGTTCTCTCTGCTTGTGGAGCAAATTGTGATGCCTTGGAGTGCAAACAATTGCATTGTTTGTCAGTGAAAACAGGTCTTGACCTGAAGTTGTTTGTTGGTACTGCTTTGCTTGATCTTTACGCTAAATGCGGGATGATTACCGCTGCAGTGCAGGTTTTTGAGTCTATGGAAGAGAAGAGTTCAGTTTCATGGAGTTCTTTGGTGGCAGGTTTTGTTCAGAACAAGAATTATGGAGAGGCGCTGCTTCTTTACCGTCGAGCTCAACGAATGAGTTTAGAGCAGAATCAATATACATTATCTTCAGTAATTTGCGCTTGCTCAAATCTAGCAGCTTTAATAGAAGGGAAACAAATGCATGCTGTTATACGTAAGTCCGGGTTTGATACTAATGTCTTTGTGGCATCCTCTGCAGTCGATATGTATGCTAAATGCGGAAGCTTGAGAGAGTCTTATATTATTTTCTCTGAAGTGAAAGAGAAGAATATTGAACTGTGGAATACCATCATCTCGGGGTTTGCAAAACATGCTCGTCCTAAGGAAGTGATGATACTGTTTCTGAAAATGCAGCAAGATGGAATGCACCCAAATGAGCTTACTTTTAGTTCATTGTTATCTGTTTGTGGTCACACGGGTTTGGTTGAGGAAGGAAGGAGAGTTTTCAAACTCATGAGAAGCACCTATGATTTATCGCCAAATGTGGTTCATTACTCTTGTATGGTTGATATTCTTGGTCGTGCTGGGCTATTGTCTGAAGCGTATGAGTTGATAAAGTCTATTCCTTTTGATCCTACTGCTTCCATTTGGGGTTCTCTTCTTGCTTCTTGTCGAGTCTACAAAAATCTAGAGCTGGCAGAGGTTGCAGCCAAGAAACTATTCGAATTAGAACCAGAGAATGCTGGTAATCACGTCTTACTATCCAACATATACGCGGCAAGCAAACAATGGGAGGAAATCGCCAAATCAAGGAAGCTTCTTAGGGACTGCGACGTGAAGAAAGTGAGAGGAAAAAGTTGGATTGAAATAAAGGACAAGGTCCACATTTTCAGTGTTGGAGAGAGCGGTCATCCTCGAATCCGTGAGATCTGTTCGATGCTAGAAGATCTTGTAATTGAATTGAGGAGGTTTGGATATAAACCAAGCGTAGAACACGAGCTGCACAATGTGGAGATAGAGAAGAAAGAGGAGCTTTTGATGCAGCATAGTGAGAAGCTAGCTTTGGTTTATGGTTTAATGTGTTTGCCAGAGGGTTCTACTCTGAGGATTATGAAGAATCTGAGAATATGTGTGGATTGTCATGAGTTCATGAAGGCTGCATCAATGGTTACTCGAAGATTTATTGTTGTAAGAGACGTTAATAGGTTTCACCATTTCAGTGATGGTCATTGTTCTTGTGGCGAATTTTGGTGATAAACTCTGTTTTAGGACACATACAAAATAATGTATTTTTAAATATTAATTTTACGGAAAATATAATGTTTCAAGTTGTTGGGCTTATTGGGTTTTTTAAGTATTAATTTTACGGAAATTATAAGGTTTCAAGTTGTTGGGCTAATTGGGTATTTGCTAAGCGCTATCAATTGAGCTTGCACCAATAATATTTGGGCCAGATATTAAGGCCCATAAAAATGAAACCCTAGCGAGTACCTTTATTTATATAGAGTAGCAATTTCATCACCTGCGTCTTTGCTTCTACATCTTTTGCTGCCGTCGCTTCTTCTTCTTCCTCACAGGTACGTTCTGGTTAACCTAGAATCTTGTCATTTCCGTTAACAATCGAGCCTTGTACTCAAGGTTTTGATCTGTTTGTAAAATTGTTTTTGCTGTTTTTGTCTCTGTAGATACCAAATCTTAGATTTTGCTTGATTCGTCAATCTCGGTAAGATAATCGAAAAGTAGTGAAGCGGATTGATTTATTGATTACATGATTCTGCTGCTTCTTCATTCTTTTAGATCATTTGATGTATCAATGGCTTAGATATTTGATAATAACATCAGAACTCTTTCAAGTTCTGTGTTATAATATGTTCATAGATATTTCTGATTTCATCTGCAGTCTCTAAACTCTGTTTAAACCTACAATTTCCGTTTCCTTCCTGTGTTATTGTAGTTTTATGTCTATGGTCGTAATTTGATTGCAAAAGTCGACACTTTAGAGACATCTCGTGGTACCCAAATGTTTGCTCTTCATGATACAAATTAAATCTTCTTCGTTTTGCGTCTTAGCAGGTAAGTCACAGCTAAATCAAAGATGGGACGTGTCAGAACCAAAACCGTGAAGAGATCATCTCGTCAAGTTGTGGAGAGTTACTACTCTCGCATGACTCTTGACTTTGACATCAACAAGAGGATCCTTCAAGAAGTTGCTATTGTCCCTTCAAAGAGACTCCGCAACAAGATTGCTGGTTACTCCACCCACTTGATGAAACGTATCCAGAGAGGACCAGTTCGTGGAATCTCACTCAAGCTTCAAGAAGCTGAGCGTGAACGTCGTATGGACTTTGTTCCTGATGAGTCTGCTATCAAAACCGATGATATCAAGGTTGATAAAGAGACTCTAGAGATGCTTGCTTCTCTTGGAATGTCTGACATTCCTGGCTTCTCTGAAGTCGAGCCACAATCTCTTGCACCAGCCGGTGCTTTTGGCAGGGCACCAAGAAGGTACTGAGAGAAGAGTCTGCAGAGATCAACTCTTTTTTAAAAAGTTAGAGACAACAAAGATTTGTGGTTCTTGCAATGTTTATGTTTTTTTGGTTTCAAGTTTCATGTCTTAAAACTTAATGTGTGACTCTTTTTAAGAATTTTGAGTTTTGTCGAACCAGTATTCGAGTTAACACTCTTGTTTCTAGTTAACACAATATCAGAAATTTGACCTTAAAAAGTTAACTTTGTGAAAAAATTGCAACATTTAGAAGGGCAAATCCGTAATTTAGTACAAGGATGATGCGTCGTTTAAACCAGATTGATCCAAAGAGAAGAGACTAATGGAAAGATAGAGATCAATGGATTATGGAGGGAGCGTGTTGTCGCTCTCTGCTCCACACTTCCCTTACTCCGCCACCATTCTTCGCCGTCATTCTCCGGTGGCTTCTATCTCTTGTTCTCTAAAACCACCGTCTCAACAACCACAACCTCCGCCTGAACCTTCTGAGACTCCTCCTGATCTTCGTCGTCCAGAGAAATCTTTTGGTTCTTCTTCATCTTCTTCTTCTTCCAATCCTTCTCCTTCACCGATTCCTAAAACCCCTCTTAAGAATCCACTCAAGGGTTTGAAGAAAAATCGCTCTTTTGTGTCTCCTTTTGCTCAATCAAGTAAAGTTTCCTTTAGCTCTTCTCTTGCTTCCAAACTACGTTTATCCAGCAAGTTATCTCCTCCTCCTCCACCACCACCTCCGCCTCCTGTGGAGGAAACTCGATTCCGAGATGACCTGCGGAGTGAGACGAAACCTCCGGAAGAAGAAACTCAGAAGCCGCAACGGGAATTTCGACAAGAAGGGAAGATATTCGTTGGTAATTTACCGACATGGATAAAGAAACCGGAATTTGAGGAGTTCTTTCGACAATTTGGGCCAATAGAGAATGTGATTCTTATCAAAGGGCATCACGAGATTGAGAAGAACGCGGGATTTGGGTTCATCATTTACGCAGCGGAGAAGTCTGCAATGAAGGCTGTGGAGTTCGATGGCGTGGAGTTTCATGGCAGGATATTGACTGTGAAGCTAGACGACGGAAAGAGGCTTAAAACGAAAGCTGAGCAGAGAGTGAGGTGGGTACAGGAAGGAGAAGAAGATGCGAAAATGTCGAATAAATCATCTTGGCATCAAGAGAGAGAAGGGCATCAAAAATCACTCCAGAGGATTCTAGATACTAATGGAGATAACTGGCAAGCTGGTATTTCAGCTTTCGAGAAGATCAAAAAGGTTTGTTACTAACATCAATTGTGTTCTGTTTCTAGATTTAACTTGTGGTTTGGTTGAATGTAATTCGAACGAACTCAGAGGCCAATAGATGGATGTGTGATCTTGATCTTCCTTATATTTTTTGAATTGGTGTGGCTGCAATTTGATTGATCTGCAATAAGGTTAAAGAAAGTTTCACTGATTCAATATTTATACTCAGCCTTCTAGGAAAGATTTTGGTTTGATGGTGAAGTTCTATGGAAGAAGAGGTGATATGCATCGTGCACGTGAAACTTTTGAGAAGATGCGTGCAAGGGGTATCACACCAACATCACGTATATACACAAGGTATCTTCTTTTGTTACAAAATGTGTTACAATTCTTGTTCAGATTCTGAGTATTCAAACAGCTCAAGTGTAAGTCTTTGCCTGAATGAAGTTGATAAATGATAATGAATTGGCTGTTGTTTCATTTCCAAAGTAAATTGCTATCTTGTTGTTGTGGATGTAATTAGTTTGGGATTACTTAAAGGTTAAAAGAGGATTTGTTTCATGCAGCCTTATTCACGCTTATGCAGTTGGTAGAGACATGGAAGAAGCACTTTCTTGTGTTCGTAAAATGAAGGAAGAAGGGATTGAGGTGAGTTTGGTGACTCATAGTGTAATCGTTGGAGGATTCTCCAAAGCTGGAAATGCCGAGTAAGTACTATGTTGTGTATGCCTGCATTGATAACCGTTTATTAATCATTCCAATGCTTAGTGTATACGCTAATATGATCTGATACTCTGTTGTCTTTGGAAGAGCTGCAGATCACTGGTTTGACGAGGCCAAACGAATACACAAAACCCTTAATACTAGCATCTATGGAAAAATCATATATGCACACTGGTAACATTGATATGATTTCTTACTCTATAAGTGCAATTTGCTGGTATTGTTTTTTATCTAAAAGAGCTGTTCTGAACAACTTCTCAGTCAGACATGCAATATGGAGCGGGCAGAGGAATTGGTGAAGGAGATGGAAGAAGAAGGTATTGATGCTCCTATTGCCATCTACCACACCATGATGGATGGCTATACAATGGTTGGCGATGAAAAGAAATGCTTAATTGTTTTCAAAAGACTTAAGGTAATAAATAACCTTCTTTACATTTGGATTCTTTCTTTCTTTTAGAATTTGAGCAAGTGAAGATGATTTATTTGTTTTGCTATAGGAATGTGGATTTACTCCAACAGTTGTCACGTATGGGTGCCTCATTAATCTATATACTAAGGTAAGGAGAACAATAATGTTATCACAAAGAGAATATTTTTTATGAACATTGTTAGATGTTCTTTTTCGAATTGTGTCATGATGCTTGCCTCCTTTTATTAGGTTGGAAAGATATCAAAAGCTTTGGAAATTAGCAAACTGATGAAGGGAGAAGGCATAAAGCATAACTTAAAGACCTATTCAATGATGATCAATGGATTTGTTAAACTAAAAGATTGGGCCAATGCGTTTGCTGTATATGAAGATATGGTAAACGAAGGCATGAAACCGGATGTTATTTTATATAATAACATCATCACAGCATTGTGCGGAATGGGTAACATGGAGCGAGCAATCCAGACTGTTAAAGCAATGCAAAAGCTGAGGTACAGACCAACAACACGGACGTTTATGCCTATCATACACGCATATGCGAAATCAGGGGACATGAGGAGATCCTTTGAAGTTTTTGATATGATGAGACGATGTGGGTGTGTTCCAACCGTTCACACTTACAATGCTTTGATTAATGGTTTAGTTGAGACACGTCAGGTATGTTTCAAAAGTTCTATGTCTCTGAAGTTCTCTGGTAGAAATTATCTGATCAAGATAATGGGTTGTTATATTACTCTTGTAGATTGATAAGGCGGTTGAGACATTAGATAAAATGACATTGGAGGGTGTTAGTGCAAACGAACACACTTACACAAAGATCATGCAAGGCTATGCATCAGTTGGTGATACAGGAAAAGCCTTCGAGTATTTCACAAGACTTCAAAACGAAGGTTTGGAGGTTGACATATTCACTTATGAGGCCTTACTTAGAGCTTGCTGCAAGTCAGGACGAATGCAGAGCGCTTTAGCTGTTACAAAAGATATGAGCTCACGCAATATTCCTCGCAATTCGTTTGTCTATAACATATTAATCGACGGGTAACGTATAAGGATCAGGTTTTTGTAGCCTTGTTTAGCCTTCTTTTGGAATTCTCATTCATATTCCACTGGTTTATTTTAGATGGGCACGAAGAGGCGATGTTTGGGAAGCTGCGGATTTGATGCAGCAGATGAAAAAGGAAGGTGTTAAACCTGACATACATACTTACACATCCTTCATTAGCGCTTGTTCTAAGGCTGGCGACATGAATGTAAGTATCTAGTCATGAAGCAGGTTCTTACCTTTTATCTTTTTTGGCGATTTTGTAACCACAAAGCAAACTGTTGAATTGGCAGAGAGCTACAAAAACAATAGAAGAAATGGAACGAGTAGGGGTGAAACCAAACATCATGACATACACAACCTTAATAAAAGGATGGTCGCGAGCTTCACTTCCAGAGAAAGCCTTGAATTGCTACGAGGAAATGAAGGCAGTGGGACTAAAACCCGACAAAGCTGTGTTTCATTGCCTTGTGACATCGCTTCTATCGCGTGCTTCAGTTGCAGAAGCTTACATTTACTCAGGAGTTATGACTATCTGCAAGGAAATGGTGGAGGCAGGTTTAATAGTTGATATGGGAACCGCGGTTCAATGGTCTAAATGTCTATGTAAGATTGAAGGTTCTGGTGGTGAGCTTACTGAGATGTTGCAGAAGACATTCCCACCTGATTGGAGCTCGCATCATCACCATAGCTTGGATCAAGTTTCCGATGTAGATTCTGATGATGAGGATGTTAGTGGTGAAGATAGTGAAGATGATGAAGGTATTAACTCTGTTTCTGGTTTCTTATCTTACAAGTAATAAAAAACCAGTCTTGTAACAACTTATAGTGTAGAGCAATATCACCATCTTGTTTCTTATTGAAAGTACTACTTCATAAGTTTTTTTGAAGTGAATATAGAAAGTAAATCCAAAAGTTGACAAAAGCATATTGAATTATATCATTATTCATCAGCTTTATATAATTTGATAGACAGAAAAACTAAAAAAGCGTGGAAATGATGTGTTATTTTTCTCACAAAGTTTTTTTTTTTTTTTTTAACACTAGGTCATAACTAACCGACTCATTAATCAAATTTTTACAAATAGTAGAATCCGATCCTTTGGTGTGTGATGATACCTGTCTTTGGTAGATTACCAGATACCACTAGATCAAAATCATTTCATAATCGAACTTAATTTTAGAGGATAATATTTATTCTATATGTGATATTATTATTAGAAGTTTTATTTCTTTATCCATTCTATACGTGTTAGAAGTTTATTTTTTTTTGTCAATAATTGGATCGACAATGTCCGATCCGTAACTTAAAGGCCACCTTTAAAATCTTTTTTTAAAGCTATTATAGTGCAGCGGATAGGAATCGAACTATGGTATCAAGTCATTAGTTAGATTATTCTAACCACCAAACTGAGAGCAACTCGACATTTATTAAAAGTTTCGAGAAGAATTTGATAATAAATTAAGTTTTGTGGATTTTGTCAACATAAAAATGCTAAAATTAGCTAGATTTAACAAATTATAGTAACTAACTTGTGGTTTAACTAGTGGACAAGTGTTGTTCAAAAAAATGTTTTATTTGTCAGTAAATTAAACAAATCTGAACTGAGATATCGATCATGTGCAAATATATAAAACTGAAAATGTATCTAAAATTTCATATAAAAATCATGAAAATGTACTTTATATTCACTTAAACAGAACTGAATATCTCAGTGAGTGTTAACACCTAATAGAACAAAACTACATAATCTCAACAACACATGTTTTGACAGTTTTTTTACATATAAATGGTGATCTTTATATACACATTACAGAATAATTATCACTTATTTTTAAAAAAGTTTCATTAACTAATAATATAGTTTAGAAGATATGCAAATCTGACTTAAAAAATACAAAATAATCGAGTATTGATCCTTAATAAAACATTAGTCAGAACTCTCCAACCTCATGAACCCATGTCTTGATATAAACTTATTTAATCATATAGATAATATAAAAATTGAGCCAATACGTAGCATGATATATGAAATAAATCTTATAAAATATATACATGTGGTTTATAAACGTATGTTTTCACAAGTCACATGTTATAATGATTGTATAAGAAATAAACATTCGTACACCAAATTAATCATAGTGTCGTATAATTGTTGTTCATAATTGGTGAAGGTTAGGATAAACAAAAATAAAATAAAAAAATTTGGGATTAATAATGAATCAATAATATAGGTTAAATTATGTTAAAGATGTTTATGAATTATTGGATTTAAAAAATATACGAACTATCTCCCACTTTCCTACCTTCTTCTCTTCTTCCACTTTTGAGTTTCACCAACTGACAAACAGATTAACCTAAATTTTTTACATCAAAGAATATTATAAGTTATCAACAAATATAAATGCAACAAACGAAAAATGTACATTTGGTCAAACGAAAAAATACATTTGTTCATATTTGCAACTTTTCCTACCAAGATTTTTTTTTCAATAAGAATAATAAACAGGAATAAATACCGTTGATCGAGATTGAGATATCCGATACTATACTAGTGGGGATCTTGCATCATCCAAACAGGCATGTCTCTATGGGGCGGCAACATAGGCATTTGCCAAGAGTCCATAGTTTAAAATGGCCCAAAATTTTTGTTTCTTTATTATAAAATATGAAAAAAATTAATAGAGTATAATCTATCATAAAAAAAATGTGTAAGAAAAATGGCCAATCAGACAAAAAATATTTAAGAAAAAGGCCCTATATAAATAAAATTCAAGAGAAAATGCCCAAATTTTCTTAAGCCTAATTAGTTATTGAAAGAAAAACTAAACGTCATTATGTTTCTCTTCCTCATGTGTTTTTTATATAGTATAAATAAAAGGCTTTTTCGTATTTTGCCTAGTATAACTAAATACGTTAAGACGGGACTGCATCCAAATAAGTATAAAACCAACTAATCTATAAATATTACTACAAATTTCGAGTTGAATTAAATATGAGCTCCTATGAAGAGACTTAGAAATTTAGGTTATCTATTTGCTCGACGACCACTTTTGGATTAAGAAATTAATTTTTTAAGATACTTCCTCTTTCTAAAACTTCTTAATGTGTAACGGACAAGAAACCACTATATCACAAATTTTTTGACTCCTATTAAGGTTCCATCAATTATATATGAATCGGGTTTTATCGATTTAATTATTGACAAACAAATAAAATCAAACTAACATGGTACCAAATAAAAGAAAAGGTGCAGTATGGATGCAAACTGTCGGCTTAACCACAATTTTGATCGTACACAAAAAATCTTAAAGACATTTTAAGGTTGGAGATGAATGAATGAATGTGTTTTGTTTTGTAATTCATAAAATGGTTTGACAAATTGAAAAAGAGAAGCTAAGAAAGTCTAAAAATGTAGTTAGAGAGACAAAGAGAAGTAGAGAGGCGTTGAAACATGTGGCCTCCTTGCATTTAACTCACACATACATTACCTTAACGTTCCATTATTATTATTCACATTCATTATTATAATTAATAAAGCAAGACTTCTCATCACTATTTCATTCATATTTCAAGGGTGAATTTGTGAGATGACAAAAATAAATATGAAACTGCTGAAAAAGAAGTATGAAATTAGGAAAATTACAATTGCAGAATCAAAATTAGGAATTTGACTTGCATTTATTCTTTTACGCCTAGTAACTCGAAAATATAATGTTTTGTTTGTACGTATAGTGTTATAGTTAGCAGTATAATATTTTGGTTGTACATATAACAAGTTCGATATATATAAATAATATGGATAATTAAGATGAATAAAAAGGATTCTCATAATTTACAATGGTAATTATTAATATAACCCTACAAAATTTTTAGATAAACGATAACAGAAATAATAACAGAATAATCATATTATTAATAATGTGTTATAAAGGTAAAATAACAATTTTTAGTAAATAGTAACCTACTTTTTTTTGTTATTTTGCCAATTTTAAAGTTTTTTTTTGATCATTTAGTGTAATTTTCCTATTTTCAAACCCATATTTACTATTCACAACAGAAGTAGCCTTTATTGTCATTGTATAATAGGAACCTCATCACAAAAAGGACATTTCTTTTCTTTTTTCTTATAGTTTGTCTTTTGCAAATAGGTTTCACAATATTCATCCATTCTAGAGATTAACCTATCCTCACTAGGTTTCCACTTTGCACCCATGCATGGAACTTGTTGAATGTGTATAAATGATTGTTATATAATATGTTTATAGAAAAATAAATATTAATATTTGGACCAAACAAAAAAAAAAGATAGCCATGGGATGAGATATTAGCTATATATGTGACTTGATAATTTTATATTAGTAGCTTCTAACTACTTGTAATTAATAACTAATACATTTATATTAAAAAAGTTATATATAATATTTTAAGTATGGGTAGTATTAATATTATGATTAGACTAGTTGCTAATTAGTACAAAATCAAATAATTAATCATAAGGGTACATAATGTTCCATGCATTGCTGGCTTTGCCTGTTGCTCTCTATCATTTTCAAGTAATGCTCATTTCATGCAATCTTCTCCATTATCATTTTAATTTTTTAACTAATCACTTCATTGTACTTTCATTTATTCGAAATCATTTTTATAAAATACTAAGTTCGATGAGTTATTCACAAAAACTTTAGTTTTATTTAATTAGTAAACTCAATAGAATCATAAGAGTTGTTTGATAATTAGACATATTTGTATGTTTTGAAAATTTATGAAATATCGAAGCAGCTTCTATATCTTTCTTTTATTACATTATATGATTAGTCTCAAATTCTAAGTATTTGGTACAAAATCCGACATACATGATCAGTTTGTCGCACGAGCACAATATTCGTATCTCTTTAGTAGGTTTTGTATTACCAAAACTGCTGAGATTTGTTAAAATAAGTAAAACTTCCTAAGTTTTTTTTTTGTTTATTTGAAATGATAATATATATAATCATGTAATAATGCAAGTAACATTTAGTCTAACGACATGTGGTAAATCTATTATGTAGGAATTTGACTAATGGACCGGTCAGTTGTGATCAAGACCAGCTCGAAGAAAATATAAGCCTTGTGTTAGCGAAGTAAAACAATTTTTGCATCTCTCGAACGACAAAAAAAAATTAAGCTTAAATTTTATTAAGAGGTAAAAAATTTAACTTTTAATTTTATTAAGAATATTTTATGCCCTATAACTTACTAATTTTTTTTGGATCCTATGACTTATAAAAGATATTTTGAACCCTAGGACTTATTACTTAAAAAATTGTATAATATAAAAAAATGTTAACAAATATTTGATCCAAAACAAACTAATAATGTTTTTATAAATAGCCTTTAATATTTTTGGATCATGAATTGGATCTCATATAACACGTGCTAAACGCTGATTATGGTTGTGGTCTGATATGAAAAAAATCATATAATAATTAGTATTACGAGCTAGCTTTTCATTTAAAATAACAATGTATAGTTATGATTTATATGTTTAAAAAAAATATATGTGATGTTGGTTATCCAAATCATCAATCATTCCAAAAAATAATTGTGTTGAATAAAATTAAATTAAAAATCACCATAACCAAAAACATTGGTTTACTTTCATTCTTTTTTTTCTATACATTAATTAAGCACGATGTCAGTTGTATATATATAATATAAACAACGAATGTAGAATATTGATTATTTATTAACTCTATCCACTTGGTAAGAGTTAGTAAATATTAACGTCAACATCAAAATCAACAAGGTAAATTTCATAAATACTTTATGTGGTGATATAGATAAAAACAAACTTTGTAATTAAAAAAACATTCAATCGCCGTAGAAGTTGGTGAGAAAATTACTTGTAAGATTTTTACAACTGTGTTTCACATTTATTATTTCTTCACACTGTTTTAAAAAACAATAAATTGAGAATCTTATATATTAAAGTACAAGACATTTTTATGTTGGTTGTGTTATAAATTTAGGATAAAATTAATATATAGTTTGTAACAACCTTTAAAATAGGACTAAGATAAATTTTGTTACAAATATATATATATATATATATATATATATATTTTAAAAAAAAATTAATAACTGTTACAAAATTTGGTTCTTGATTCGGTTAAGGTTTGGGTTTAGACTTTATTTTTCGGGTCATATATTTAAGACCCATTTGCAGTATTTTTTCGGATTTAGTTCCTCTAGTTCGGTATTTTGGTTCTTTTGATTTAAGATTTACTCATTTATTTTTATTTTTTATATTGTTCAGTTCGATATAGATCAAGTTCGGGTTTAGAAGTATTTTTATATAAAATTTAAAACAATAATAATAAATAACTTTAGAAAGCTAAAATTTAGTTCGAGTTCGGGTTTGGTTTTTTTGATATATAGATTTAGGACTCATTTGAATATTTTATCGGATTCGGTTTCTTAAATATGGATAAATTTTTGTTCGGGTTACCGGGTTACCGTTTTTGAATCAAAATCTTAAAAATAATATTCCAAAATATTAGTACGGGTCTAACAAATTAATGAAACAATATTTGAAAAAACAATGAAATCATGGGTTATAAAGAGCGAATATAATCCTAGTAATTATAATAAAACGGTCTTTAACAAACGGATAAAGAGAAATATCAAAATGTTATTGGGTTTTTATTTCGATTTATCTATAAATAATAATGATTGATGAACGTACAAGTTTCATAAAACGAAGTAAACTCATTCAATTATTTTTTGAAAATATAAACATATAATTACAAGTGTTGCACTAAAAGAGTAGAAATACTGTAGAGGATTCAAATTATTACACTTTGTATACATCAATTTTTGTAACAAGTGAATAGTCTATCAATAACACTGTATAGGGTATTCCAAATACTGTCGAACATGTAAATCATAATAAAATGTACAATAACTATATGACAAAAATAAAACGTATTTTAAATATGACAAGAATCATAAAGAGCTTGTGGTCAAGTGGTAGATATTTAAGTTTCTTTTTTTTTTTGTAAAAATATGAAACAGAATAATTACTTATAAAATCAAGATTATTTTGCCATTTTTTTTCCAATCATGATATTTTTTATATTTCCTTTCATAAAACCTAATCAAGATTTATTTCTTATCCTTTATATATATATATATATATATATATGTTTGATAAATTTTTTTCTTCCAAAATTACTTAAAATGATTCGAACCTTGATTATTCATTTTTAAAAGAGACCTAAAACTATTTTATTGCACTACATTTATAGTATTTAGGTTCTCAAAATCTATACATTATTTGAGGGTCTAGACAAATGTTTTTTCTTTTTCTTTTTTAAGTACGCTTCAGAGTAGAAATATATACGAGACTTTAAAGAGTTCTCATATTTGGTTCTTCTGCTATTTGAAACTAATTTATAATTTGTTGGTTACTCCTACGAAATATAATTTAATAAATTTGATTTCTAATAGTAAAAGATTTGAAGCCGAGTTGCTATCAGTTTGGTGGTTAGGATGAAACAGCTAATGAGTTGGCACCAAGGTTTGATTTCTACCCGTTGCATTATGATAACTTAAAAAGAGAATTTTGTGGTGGACTTTAAGCTATGGATCGGACCTTGTCGATCTATTATTGACAAAAAAAATAGTAAAAGATTTGAAGAAAAAAAAATCTAAAAACAATAAATATATGCGTGATTCAACGGTGCACTCTTTAATTCCTCACATGAGTTTTGCACACTATCTCTCTCTTGATATTTTTAAATTTTTATCCCAAAAAAGTTGATCCAAAATCTTACGCAAATTAAGACAAAACAGGAAAATTTAATGGAAAAGACAAAAAAGTGAATGTGTTGGTAAATAAAGTTAAATTTGTACGAACACAAAAAGTGTATTAATTTCACAACAATAGAGTTCAACAACAACAGTTTGAGTCTGTTTAAATCAATTTACTACTCTCAGTTTATTATAATACTTTTTGATTCTTCAAGGACACTACTGTCCTCACCAATCATACATTCATGTTCTTCTATGAAGGAATTCATAAACTTTTTTTAGTTCTTCAAAATGAGTTTTAAGAGTGATCACTCATACTAAAAATAGTCGTTAGAAGTTGAATGATTCATGTGGAATTAAAAATTATGTGCAGTTTTTACAATTTTAAACGTCAAATTACAATTTTAGGAAGAGAGCAAAGAACCTTAATTATAGGTTGAATTTAGTAATAATGTTTAAACTAGACGATAAAAAAAATGAGTGGTTGAAATAATTATCGTGTGAAAATGAGCAGCTATAAATATTGACAAAAGAAGATTTATAACAAAAGTTGTTTAAAAATTAAGTTTGATTAATAAAAATTACATTTATTACATTTTGTAAATAGATAAAAATATTGGAAATTTTTGTAATGTTAGGATCTCATAAAATATGTTATATAGTTGTACATGCGGAGATGTTTAATAGAATTGATTTGGTTATCTATGTCACCCAAAGTCTATTTAATTTTTTGGTCACTTGTCCATAAAAAATTCGAGGGTTAAGCGTGTCTGAGCTGGAGTAACTGAAAATATGTGATCTTTCGGGAAATAATTTTTGGAACTGTGTGAATAAAAACAAAACACGGGTAAATAACACATTGTGATTTATAGGGTCAATAAATAAATCTTATTAATCTTGCAAACTTAGTGTATTAACCGCAACATCGATAAAGTGACCAACAAATACAGAAAAGACGTGGAGCCTATTAAAATGATGGCAGAAGCGTTATAGGTAATAATAATATCAGAGCGTCTAGATGCCCTGAGCAAATTCAAAATGATCTTTTGGAAAGTGATTTTTGAAACTATTTGAGTGAAAATAAAATACAGATAAAGAACACGTGGTGATTTGTGAAACAAGTGATGATTTGTAAGGTCAGTAGATAAATCTTTAAAATCTCTTGAACATAAGATGGCCAACACATCTAGAGAGACTTTGAAGCCTATTAATTTGATGGTTAAAAAGTTAAAGGTGATATCAGAGTTCTAGATGCCCTAAGCAAACTCAAGATGTGTATATAAACCTAAAGTACTCAAAAGTTTTAGTATTAAATTGTCTCTTTACAAAGTCGTCGTAGAAAGATTTGACAAGGCGAACCAATTGACAAGAATGAAGTTGCGTCAATCAACTTTTGTATATAAATAAATTCTAATTTAATTTTATTGGATTTGTTTTCTGTAACATTTTCTTGTAAGCAATCCTTTTTAATGCTTTGTGTTCTGCACTGTGCTTTGTCATTGGCTCGGGACTTACATTTTCTTTTCTATTTTTATTATCAATTTTTTATTTTATTTTTGTCTTCAACTATATTGAATGCTATTGTTGTGTCTCACTATATTATTACTCAATTCGAATATAAAAATTCGGAAAAAATATTGATTTAACACCGAATTTACTAAAAAAAAATTAAAAGTGAACACTGGACTCCGACAAAAATTTATTAAACCTCAAATTTTTTGTTAACTTCTAATTAAACTCTCAACTTTAAATTGACTAAGCCAACTAAAACCCGACGAAAAACCCAAATCGAAAATTTCTTTAAATTCAAAAGCCAAATTGATTTTTGAAAGTTTAATTCAGTTCTTATATTCCTCTTGAAGAACCCTTAAACTTATTTTGTCTTTTCTTTCAAAAATGGACTCAATTTCGTTTATTTAAAGACAACATTTCAAACCAAAGAATTTGAACTCATTCTTGAAAGAAAAAAAACAAAATAAGCTTAAGAGTTCTTCAAAAGAAAGATAAAAACTGAATTAAACTTTCAAAAATTGATTTGGTTTTAAAATTTTGAGAAATTTTTGATTTGGATTTTTCGTCGGGGTTCAATTGGCTTAGTCAACTTAAAGTTGATGGTTTAATTAAAAGTCAATGAAAACGTTGAGGTTTAATAAATCATTGCCGAAGTTCAGGGCTCAATTTTTATTTTTATAAGTTTGGTGTTAAATTGACATTTTTTCCATAAAAATTCATCATCTTAAATTCACAGAGAAATAAAAAAGACAGAAAATGGTATATATATTTATGTTATAAATAATATTAAAATACCAAATACAGAAATGTTTTATCAATTATTTTTAGATGGTATAGTGGAGAAAGCCAAAATTAGATTTGGATTTTTGTAAATCATATATTGAAAATAACTATTCGTATCCCGGTTCTACAGAAACAAATCCAAAAAGTTGACCACTATGATAATAATTATTAAAAGCAAATTATTTCAATTTTAGTAATTTTGACTATAAAAGTTTTTTTTACCCATGAATAGACTTTAGACTAAGGGTCCGATTGGTAACTGCGGTTTTGGCGGTGCGGAATAAAGTGCGGGGCAGTATAAGTGCGGGACAAAGTGCGGTGCGGTATAAATGCGGTTTTAATAAGCGGTACGGTTTTTATAATATGTGATTGGTGAAAGTATATAAGCGGTGCGGTTTTCAAAATATGTGATTGGTAAAAATATATAAGCGGTGCGTTTCTAAGATAATATTAAATATAATTAATATAATAAAATTTAAAATAATTTTAAAATTAAATAATTAATATTGTATCATAATGAGTAACCAATCACAAATCAATTTGCAAAATTTAAATAGTCAGAAATACTAAAAGTGCAATAAATTTTGCATAGAAACTTAAAACATCAATTAAAAATAAACAATTTTTTTTCTAAAACATCAACTAATAAAGAACAGAGAGTATTAAAATCAAAATTATTATAATATATTTAATCTATAATTAATTAAAGAATTTAAAATAAAATAAACCAAATTAGATTTTAATAAATAAATATAAAATAAAAATACATATACGTGTATTCACGTAATATATATATATATATATATTTGTCTGAGTATGTAAATGCTAAGTATGTAACTGAGTGCATGTAATGCATTTTT
>OVBA01004639.1:884-22759 GCA_900406435.1 Lepidium aucheri
TTGGAAAGGGGTCTTCACCATGAGAATGGGTTGATCTAGCTTGTCCCGGTCTAGGGATCGCCTTATATAGCTTGGCGAGGTCGGATCAACAAGTTTACCACCGATCAATCACCTCATATCCGCTAGATTCATGCTTTTTACCTTAGATTCACTTATTGCTATCATCTTGCTCTGTGTATTGATCATTTCTCTGTTTTTGTGAGTTTAAGTTCTGTTTCTATTTTGTATTGTAGCTTATTTTGTCCTATTGGCTAGATTGCAAGCTCACTAGAAAACATAGCCTATCTTTGTGACAGATTGATAGGTTGCCTGGACTAGGAACTAGTAGTAGATAGGTTGATTACAAGTAACTACTGAGTATTGGTTCGACATCCCATTTACTTACCACCATGCTTCAATGATTTGATGTCTTAGGTTAAAAACCTGGTTATCAGTATAGGTGCAGTTTTAATGCAAGAGAAGAAGCTCATTGCTTACTTTAGTGAGAAACTGGGAGGAGCTGCACTCAAGTATGCAATCTATGACAAAGAGTTATATGCCTTAGTTCCAGCTCTTCAAACATGGTAGCACTATCTATGGCCAAAGCAGTTTGATATACACACCGATCATTTATCCCTTAAGTGCCTTAAATGCCAAAAAAAGCTTAACAAGAGGAATGTTCGTTGGATGGAGTTCATAGAAACTTTTCCATACATCATTAGGTATAAACAACGTAAGGAAAATGTGGTTGTTGATGCACTCTCTCGAAGGTACACACTTCTTTATACTTTGGAAGTTAATTTGTTAGTATTTGAACACCTTAAATAGCTTTATGAAACTGACTATGACTTTAAGGATACTTTCAAGTTGTGTGCTAAGTTTGCTGCAGCAAAGTCTATAAACAAGACGGTTTCCTATTCTATGAAAATTGTCTATGTGTTCGTAACAGTTCTGTGAGAGATTTGTTAGTTAGTGAAGCTCATGGAGGATGATTGATGGGTCACTTTGGTGCCAAGACACTTAAAGTCATGCAAGACCATTTGTATTGGCCTCACCTGAAGAAAGATGTAGAAAGAGTTTGTAGCCGATGTGTAAATCGCAATCAACCTAAGTCTAAGGTTCAGCCTAACAGTTTGTACACTCCTCTCCTATTTCTATGCATCCTTGGACTGATATTTCAATGGATTTTGTGGTTGGATTGCCTATGACTTGGACTGGAAAGGATTCGATCTTTATTGTGGTTTATTGGTTCTCTAAAATGGCTCATTTCATAGCATGTCATAAGGCTGATGATGCATTGAACATTGCTAACTTATTCTTTATAGAAGTTGTTAGATTACATGGCATGCCAAGAACTATTGTTTCAGATAGAGATACTAAGTTCCTTAGTCCTTTTTGGAAAACGTTATGGTCTAAGCTAGAAACTAATCTCTTGTTTTCAACCACATGTCATCCTCAAACCGATGATCAAACCAAAATAATCTATAGGACTTGTCTACTCTCTTGTGTGCATTAATAAAGAAGAGTATTAGAACCTGGGAGGAATGTTTACCTCATGTCGAGTTTGCATACAATCATGCCATGCATTCTACATCTAAGTTTTCCCCTTTTCAGAATGTTTACGTGTTTAACCCCATTTCTCCAATACACTTGATTCCTTTGCCTTTGAGTGAAAGAACTAGTCCAGATGGCAAGAAGATAGCAGAGTTGGTGAAACAAATACATGAGAAGGCTCGAGCCGACATTGAAGAGATGACCAGATTATATTCCAAACATGCTAACAAGGGCCGATGCAAGATGCTGTTCAGGGAAGGCAATTTGGTGTGGGTTCATTTGCGCAAAGACAGATTTCCAACCAAGCGGAAATCCAAGCTCATGCCTAGAATTGATGGACCCTTTGCTGTTACAAAATGGATTAGTGACAACGCCTACCAAATCGATCTCCAAGGTAATTACAATGTTAGCTCTAGCTTCAATGTTTTTGATCTTGGGCCGTTTGTCACAGATGAAATGGATTTGAGGGCAAATTCTTCTTAAGAGGGAGGAGATGATATGATCATGACCAGCCAAGACCAAGCTCAATCAAGCAGCAACTCAAGTGAGACTCTAATGATGAGGGAGATGCAAACGGGGATACATTGATGGTTCCAACTGGTCCAATGACTCGATCAAGGATGAAGCTATTCAACCAAGCCATTGGAGGACTGCTTGCTCACATTCAGACTCACAAAGATCCTCAAGATCAACATACCTTGATGCTTGCTATGAGTATTCAAGAAGGCTAACTTATGGGTGTGTAGCCCAATTGCACTCTTTTTCCCCTATTGAGTTTTGTCCCAATGAATTTTCTCACAAGGTTTTTAATGAGGCATTTGGGCTACACAAACGAGAAGCGCATATGTTAGTTATTTTAGGCCTAATAATATGAAAAACTCTAAGTTGTTTTTGTGGCCTTATTCTTATTTAGGTGTGTGCTTTCTTTGTAAAACATTCAACCGATTTCTAAGTTTCAATCAAAAAGGGTTTTTCCTTTAACTTTGTTGGTTATCATATCCAAACAAATTCGAAGTTCAGTGTGTCATATTTGAATTTCATCGAGTCCAAGGTGTGTTATATCCAAAGACTCTTGGTATTAGCAACATAATTATCATCCATGTTGTGTTGCCAATCACTCCAATCCATCCTATCTCGCTTTTCAATCTCAACATACAAGTTTTGATCCAAGGAAGATCATATTAGCGGGTAAAGTTGAAAAGGGTTCTGCAACAATACAGATCATGGTCCTTCGAGAAGAAAAAGATGGTTGGCTTGTTAGTGGTTTTGCATATTGGTATTTATGGTTTTCAAAGTAATAGTAGGATTCCATCTAGTTCTGCGTTTTCAAAGTAATAGTAGGATTCCATCTAGTTCTGCAAAGTTGGTTACAAATCTTCCTGGGTACCTATGTCCAATGTCTCCCACTGAGAACTTCCCTGTTTAACCAGAAGATGTTAAAGATCTGAGAGTGGACAACATGATCTGAGACATACTCGATGGCACCCTTGATGAGTCCTTATGGGACACACCACCAATTGTCAATAAAAGGGCGAAAAGGAAGGCATATATTGATGATGAGTAGAGGAAAGGCAAGCAGTCGAAGGGTAGTTTTCATTTGAAGGAGGCAGTGAACAAGAAGGACATTCAGAAGAAAAAAAAGGCAGAGAGGAAGCAGGACCTACAGAAGAAGAAGGAGGTAGAGAAAAAGAAAGTTGTAGAGTAGAAGAAACGGTAGGAGATGACTCCGCCTTCTGTGGAAAATAGTGAGTCGGAGATATGAGTTGACTTCCATGAATGAACTGAAAGAATTAAACAGAAAAAGAGGGAAAAGTTGAAGGAGAAGAGTTTAAAAAACCATGAGGAAAACAAACAAAAGGAGTCTAGTACCTTGCTTGAAACTCTGGAAAGGTTGACCAGCGCTTGTGAAGGGATAAGAGCAGATCAAACTGTATTTTCTGACCGTCTGTTTTGGCTAGAAGAGAACAAGGCAGGCATATCCATGCTCACTGAGCGGATTACAAGGTTCGAGCATAATAGTTCAGATCATAGAATATTACTTGATATGCTTGTTAGGCTGGAGGAGAACATGGCGCAACCAGTTATACAGCTCCTGGAGAACAACAAGGCTGGCATTGAAGGCAGAAGTCAGACATGTTCACAAAGTCAGACTCCTAAACCTGTCCTGAATGTTGAATAGGCAATAGAGAGGACGAGATTGCTCCTCCAGATTTGGATTTGAACTTAGTACATAAGACTCTATTTGAATGGAATTACTGTGATTTATGTTGTCCATGTATACATTCGTATCCATGTTGATTACACTTGAACTGTTTATGTAAAAGTTGTAAATGGTAAACTTTGGTAGAGGTTTTTTATATGGTTTGGTCAAGTTATGTGTATCATTTGATAGACTACCACACAAATCATATGTTTAGTAAATCTCTACCAACTCATATAAATTAACTCTACCAAACATATCATATGTAGAGTCCATCTCTACCAACTACCAAGTGTTAAGCATCGAATATGCAAGACATGGTAGAGTACATCTACTAATAGTACATTACATATACTAATGGTAGAGTACATATAGTAATGGTAGAGTTTTCCGCTAAAAATATGATATTTTCAGACACCTGGATTGAGTCAGCCTAATATGGTACACTCTGACTCAGAGAACACCTAGTGTCAGATCAGCTGCCACGAAGTTGTAGCCTAGCATAATTAGTTTAATTGGAGATTCTCTCATTGATGACACCATGCTGTCCCAGGGCACAACACACACCATTCCCCCAGACAAGGTAAACTTGTGCATGGTATAGTTAACTTGGTGTTTGGTAGAGTTATGTGATGATTGGTAGAATTAACATTATGCTTGGTAGAGTTGACTTTATGTTTGGTAGAGTTACGATTTGTAGAGTTGTCAATATGTTTTGTAGAGTCAACATTATGATTGGTATGATTGACATTACATGTGTTGTTTTACAAAATAAATGGATTATTGAGATGCATGAAACTTCCGACCCTTTGAGCCCATCATCATGTGTTGTTAGGAACCCCGAGGTGGCGGGTCAGAGCAAAGAAGAATGTCTTGAGAAAAGACCATACGTCGAGATATGTAATGAGCTTGATTCACCTTTGGCAAAGAAAACAAAGCCCGGAATTCACAGTTTGGCATCATAAATATCGTTGATTCTCCCATAAAGGGTAAGGATGGTAATGTGGTTGACAGAGGTATGACCATGCTATGTATGAAGGACATGTTACCGAGAGATGCTCACCAACAAGCACTCATTGCGAAAAAGGTAGTCTCGTAGAGTTCATGTAGGGATTTTTATAGTTGATTTGTCCATAGTAAAGCTCATGACCTGTATGGTAGAGTTGTGATTAGAATTATAGACAACATTAACTATATGGTAGAGTTCAATTGTCTATAGTAGAGTTCATGTACGGATTGGTATAGATTATTTGTCCATAGTAAGGGTCATGACCTATATGGTCAAATTGAGTTGACTATAGTAGACATCATGAACTGTATAATAGAGTTCAGTTGTCCGTACTATATTTTGTCGAACAATGTATCCATGTTGCAAGTATCTCCTTTCATAGGTTGTTCTGTTGTAAAGAGGATTATGAAGAACGTGGTTCATTCTCCCACCATATACGATCCTTTTGACCCGATTCCAAAAAATAAAATGCTTTGGCTACGTGACTATTTGTTGCACGAATTGTAAGCAATATCTTGTTCCCTTATTTTAACACTCTTTCTAACCATCCTTTCTCATCTTTTCTGGGCTATTTACAATTGTGTAGGAAAATTACCGTTGACGGTGTGTCCGGTTTGATAGCGGATTTCTATCTCCGCTTGTTGTCGCCAAAATAGAGATGGATTATTGATCAATATAGGTGGCTTCACGATTTGGTAAGTTTAATATAAAATTCCTTTGGTAGAGTTCATTCGCTCTACGATATAGTTTACTCCTAGTTTGTTAGAGTTCTTTCATTAATGTGTAGGGTACATTCACTTTTTGTTTTCCAGCATATGATAGCCGGTATGAATCTTTACTGGCAAAGATCTTTGCAACATCATAGTCCATTCAAGAGTAATCGGCTTGCTTTCCTTGATCCACTATTTTGTGGATGTTGGTGTAACCAATTTAGGAGAGATTATGTGGGAAATGAGAGGATTTCCGTCTGGACAAATGGGTTTAAAGAACTCTTCGAAGACATTCAGCCTACAGTTTGTGCCACTAACAAGTGATGGATGTGAGGCGTAGATACGCTTTACATTCCTCATAATACTAACAACAACCACTAAGTAGCCATAGAGGTTGATTTGCTACAAGGAAAGATTCAAATTTATGATCATGACCCAAGTATCGTGACCACTCATACCATTCACCGGTCATGCAGGTAAGTAAATCCAACTTTTTGTAGAGTTAGTTGTTAGTGTGATGCAGTTAGTATTTAGTTTGGTAGACATGGTTGTTAGTTTGATAGTATGATAGAGTTTTGATTGTTAGTTTGACAGAGGTTGTTGCTTGGTAAAGTTTGTTGATAGTTTAGTAGAGTTGGTTGTTAGTTTGATAGAGTGTGTATGTGGGTTATAAGTTTGGTAGAGTTGATTGTAGTTTAGTAGAGTTGGTTGTTAGTTTGGTAGCCTTGTTATTAGTTTTAGTAGAGGTAGTTAAAGGTTTGCTAGAGTTCGTTGAATATTGGTAGAGCTTACATTCCATTTGTTCAATTCATGTAGGTCGTACATCCTGATGATTCCAAAGATAATCAAGTATTTTGCACCGCTGGAGATGCATGACCATGTTAGTGCTGCTACGTACAAAATATCGTGGGTGAAGGGCACTCTGCAGAATTTCCAGTCAGGCAATTTTGGCGTGTACTGCTTGAAGTTAATCGAGTGTTTAGCCATTGGATGCACACTTGAGAGACTGGATGATGAGTACATTAGCTTCACTCACCTGATATACGCCATTGACTTTAGAGAATAACTTTCGGTGGAGAGACTATTGTGTACAGTGATCTACACTTGCGTTACAAGTCTATACTCTTTTACTTACATTTTGTTTTGTTTTTACTTTTTTTGTTTTTATTTCAGGTTTATGCACAGAAGAAGTCAAGGTTCTGGTAATCTACTTGGTTTGAATAACGAAGAACTTGCTAGAGTTGAAAGAGAAAGTCGCAGAACCAAAGCAATGAATCAGGAAAACCAGCAGAATCCTCAAGATCGTGAGAGTCAGCCAGCTGTTTCGAGATACCACGACGTTCAGCAAATGGTTAAACAGTTGCAGAGAGATTTGGCTATGCTCAGAAGGCAGCAGGAACAGCCTCGATATCGTGCTATAGGTGATATGGATACACCTCACACATACTATCAGAATAGGTCTGCTATTTGACCTCCACCTATCCAGAGGCAAGACTATGAGATCAAGCCTCTGCTGATTAGATTAGTGAAGCAATATGTCTTTGATGGTCTCTCAAGAGAGAATCCGATGGATCACATTGAGAACTTCAAAGACATGTGCAGTACCACGAGCTCGAGTGGAGTCCCTGCAGACTATGTGAAGTGTAAGCTGTTTCACCATTCACTTTCTGACAAAGCTTCTATATGGTTGCTGAATTTAGAGCTGCCTTCTTGGATCACTTCTATACTAAGTAAAGGACTGTAGCATTAAGAAAGAAGATCTCAGTGTTTCAGCAACGTTCTGGTGAGTCTTTGCATGAAGCTTGGGAGAGATTCAAAGAGTACCAACGAGATTGTCCCCATCATGGTTATTCGGATGAGCAGCTACTCAATACATTCTATAGAGGAATCGATTGGGAGTATAAGAACTCTTTGAATGTTGCTAGCAATGGAGACTTCATGACGAACACTAGGGTGAAGCCTTCACCCTCATCGAAAACTTGGCTGCAAGTTTAGGGAACCATTGTCCATAATATGATCAAAGTAAGAAGGTCAATTGTATGGAGATTCAGAGGATCGATGAGATTTCAGAGAAGCTCGACATGATTATAAAGGCAAGTCGTGGAGATAGCCGAGGAGTGCATCAACTGGATGACACTAGGTAAGTCTATCAAGTTTAGGTTGAGTCTGATATGTCTGAAGATCAGAAAGAGGTCGATTATGTTAATTGGCAAAACAGAGGACAGAACCAGAACTACCTCTCATACAGGAGCACCAACATCGAGAATCCACAGGATATCGTCACCTCCAGTAATGCCACATTGATCACTATTTCAAGGTACACCGTTTCTGCAGAATTCAGGGCAGAGATGGAACAACGAAAGGTCAAATTTAGGGGCTGGAGATTGGCGAAAACCTTACAAGCCTTACACACAAGAGGTGACACAGCTAGCTAGTTCATCTGAAACTTCTAATGATGAGATTAAAGCACTCATTCAACAGCTTGCAACCAAGCAGCAAAAGTCTACTAGGGATCTCAATACTAAGGTGGACAGCATGTACAATTATTTGAGCAATAAGTTTAAATCCGTCTCATTACACTTGAAAAAGCTGGATACACAAGTAGCAGAAACAGCTGAAGCTATGAGGAGACCACAAGGAGCTTTACCGGGTAAAGTTGAGAAGAATCCTAGAGAATCTTGCAATGTTATGAATCTTAAGGCTAAGGAACTCGATGTGGATAAGGAGAACAGCTGTGAGGATAAATATCGACCTCCTATACCTTATCTCAAGGAGCTTGTAAAGCAAGAAGATCAAGGAGAATTCAACATTCCTTGTTCTCTTGGCAAGTTGAAGTTTCGTGATGCATTGTGTGATACCGGTGCAAGTGTTAGTGTGATCTCGTTTGAGACAATGAGGGAGCTTGGGATCGAGCTTATGCAGGAGCATACCTCATCCATTTCGTTTGGTGATGCCACTTCTAAGAGCCCAAGGTGTAGGTTAGTCGATTTAACACTCATTCTGGGAAATTGCAAGGTTCCGACCGATTTTACGGTTGTTGAGATGGCTAAGGAAGGAGCTGTGCCCATTCTTTTGGGTCAACCATTTTTGAATACTCTTGGGGCAAGGATTGACTTTCCCAACCAGAGACTGGTGCTTGAAAACGTTGATAAAGAAGTCTCCTATCCTATTAGAAAATCAACTAAGGACCTATGTGGTGTGATAAGGAGTTGTGTTGAGAATGAGAAGGTTGAGGTTGTGAATTTGATCAACACAAATTTGGAGTATGAGGAACCAGAGTATTGGTCATCGGATGAGGAGTATGAGATCTATCATGAGCAAGCAGGAGAATCAACTGAATATGATGATGATAGTATCCTTATTGAAAAACCCGATGAATACTATGAGAATATACTTCAAAATTTGTGATTGAAAAGTTTTGCAGGAAGACTTGGTCGTGAATCTCACAGACCATACTCGGTGAACGAATAAAAGCCTGACGGAACTGTAGTGTTGCTGGATACAACAGGTGCTGAATTCCACAGGAAGGATGAACAACTCAATGAGTTCATCAAGGATGAAATTAAAACCAAGGGAGTGATCATTCCTCCCAAGGATGATTTAGCCAATTAGGTGGCATTCAAGTCAAGCTATTGACTTTAAACAAGCGCTGAGTGGGAGGCAACACACTAATAGGTAATTTTTATTTTCATAGTTTTTCTGTTTTGGTTTGATTTTTGGTTATCTTTTAATTTTGTTTAAGGTGAGAAAAACAGACAAAGGGGGCTCTGATCGATCGATCCACTCAGCGATCGATCGATCAGCAGTGCTTCAAAGGTTTGCGCTCGATCTAGTGATCGATCTTCACATATGTGATCGATGGATTATCAAGAAAACAGGTAATGTGCTCAATCTTGTGATCGACCTCAACAGGAGGATCGATCGATCCAGCATGCAATGAGAGGAATGCTCAATCTGATGATCGACATAAAGACAGGCAGTCGATCAATCGTCAGAGGTCAAGGACGTACGCTTGATCTGTTAATCGACCTGCACAGTCCTGATCGATCGATCAGCGTATTTTAAGGGGTAAGATCGATCGATCAACAGGCCAGGTAAGTCTTTATAACGTAGAAAACACGGGTTTTGTTCAAAATATTTCTTTCACGAGTTTAGGCAATTTTTAGGCAAAAATCTTGAAAATCCTCTATCTTCCTTGATTCTTAACCTTTTTTCGATTCAAAGGTCTAACCTGATCAAAATTTCATCCTCTATCCAATTATATATCCATCTGATTCGATTGGCAAAGGTATGGCTTCTAAATTATTGATTTAAAAGTGCAAAAATTGGTGAGATTTTTGGGAATTCTATATTTCGATTTATTATTGCTCAATTATGTTAAACCAATATGGAGTCATGATTCTATGATGATTTCGATCAGTCTTACCGATTTTATTGTTAGATTTTTGCCTAGAAATCGATTGTTAGGTTGATGGACAATTTTGATGAATTTTGGATTTTCGATATGGAATTGGGAATTTGTGTTGTTGATTGAAGCATTGCTGGATGATTTATATGCTCTATGATTGATTTAGTAATTGATTTCACATAATTCTCATTTGGATTTCATATTTTTGATTTTCCAAATTTCTGAGGATATTGATTTTTCTAGGTTTTGTTTGATTGATGTGTGCAGATCATGGGTAAAACTCGCGAGGGCAAGCAACCTTCTCGTAAGGTTAAACGTTCAGCGAACTTAGAAGCAGGACAATCTTCAAATCATGAAGTGTTCGACCGAACATGTTTGCCTTGGCCTAGACTGGATAACGAGCCTTTTGAGAGGAATTTGGACAATAGATCAGATTCGTCGTTGTTGAAGAACGACAGTGCTTACAGAAAGAGGATAGAGAATTCGAAATGGGAGAGCTTTCATTCTGGGTTTTACGATATTTTGTTGAGGAACAAGCTTGTCCTAACCAAGTTTTTGTGTCCGACGACATTGAGAACACTTGGTATTCTCGATGATGTGATGGGTATGCTTGAGAGATTAGGCCTTAGTACCTTCATGAACAAGCCTCAGCCGCTGTATGCAGAGGCAGTCCGATAGTTCTTAGCCTCATGTGATCTTCATCTTACAGCCAACCCACATGCTCCTCTTTACGCGGCTTATATGTCATTTATGTATCATGGTATTCGCTACAATTTCACCGTTCAGCAGATTTGCCAGATCTATGGGTTCCACGAGGAAGCCAACAGACAGCTACCTTCTCGCCAAGGTACTCCTCTTAGTGCTTTTTGAAATATTTTGGCTGATGGTGCATTTCAGGGCAGAGATTCGAAGCTCACCTACATCCGATATCCTGCGATTCGGATTGTGGCCAAGATGTTAGGGTTGACAATTCTATGTAAGGAGATCAACCCTGCCTTGACAAAGCCAGAGTTAGAGATACTCCATCATGTTTTGTATCGTGCGATACCAGACTTGTACGGTTATGCACATACTCCTGATGTCGGTCCTTGTGACATCAACTGGGGATATGTTTTTGCGAAGCGTCTTCCCAAACAACGTTTTAGAGGTCCTCCGAGTCAGTCTATCACCAAGATGATAGGTAGTCTCTTGACCCCCATGTTTGAGTACTTGCAGCTGAATCTTAGCAACAAGTGAAGGTGGAGAGGATAGCATATGTTGATGATCGGGTCTTGACCAACTTCACCTATATCACCGAGCAGACAAAGTGGCGGTATTTTACTAGGGATGTCGAGCCTTACCTTTGCTCTTTGCCTGCACCTGCGGTTACATCTCTCACTTGTATGGAGAATGTACTTTTCAAGCCGCACCTTGCCTATCCTGAGATGGCAGTGCGAGAGAGAAAGCAACCTCAGCCTCAGCCTCAGCCTCAGCTATGAGCTCCACGGAGGCATTCATTGGCCGCAGCTCCAGCACCTACACAGCCACAACCCAACGTTGCTCAGACTCTTGAGCATATTATTCTAGAGTATAGTGCTGAGTATGATATTCCTCCTTTCTTTGATGACTTTACTGAGCAGCAGTATCGATGTTGGCATTACGAGACGGAGCAGAGGAAGCATTCGATGAGGAGATGCCTTAGCAAGGCACTTAGGAGGATATCGGTTGCATTTTGCATGAGTGCACCTGTTGTGGATCAGCCAGGGTCTAGCACGAGAGCTGATGCCCGTAGATCGGATGTTGCTGGACATCGACTAAGGATGATTTCGAGGACACATAGGATCAGCCACTTAAGCAGCGCCTTCTTCGTCATCGTAAGCGAGCACCTGGAGACCGAGAGAGCCAGAGCCTTGAGTGATCGGTTTTTCTTACCTTTTTTCTTTATTTTCTGATTTTTTCTGTTTTGTTTCTTTTTATGTGTAAGTCGTGATATCTTCTAGCTTGTTTACACACCGGAGACGGTGTGAAGTAAGTCTGGAAGAGATGCACTTGCTGTGAGTAACACTTTTTTGCTTTGTTTTGATTCTTTTTAGTTGTTATGTTCAGATTTTAACTCTATCTATGATATGATTTTGAGCTTTTTAAACCTGTTTCCTAAGGAACCATGACTTTTGAGGATTGTTGCACCCTTATGCTTTTAGGATCGTTAATATGCACTTGTTGGGAATTGATTGACTATTGAAAAACCTAGAGACAAAGTATCTTCTCAATGACACATATCGATTTTCAGGTATTCGAAGAATCTATGCCGATTTCAACTTTTACCTGACTTAATATTCTTGTCAAGGGGCTTGGTATACATTGGATCAGATTTTTCTCTTCAGTCCTAAAAGACTTATATGTGTTAGTATGGTTCCCCTCTCTTAGATATTCGAATGTTTTAAGATTCGGAAGTAACTATAAAACAAATTTGAAGCAATACAAAACTTGACCAAGGATCAAAAATTTTGTTCCAATGAAGCCACTTTTGCTTTCATTCTTTGAGTTGCTAAAGAACCAACCAGTTGAAAAAATAAAATGATACCCTATGCAAGTAGGGAGATATCTGGTTGGACAGCCAATGAAAAAAAAATGATACCCTAAGTAAGTAGGGAAAGATTGGCTGAGCAATCGTTAAAAAAAATGATACCCTAGGTAAGTAGGGAAAAATTGCCTGCAAATGAATGGAATGAGAGGAAAGGAACCATAGGAAGATAGTCTTGTGTTCGGATAAAGGCTGATGATGAGTCCATGTGTTCATTGATCGATACTCCCTTGATGAGACAACACTTAGATGATTAGGAAGTCAGTATAGTGCATTTGGGTATTTTGATATCGATTGTGGAGTCTAATTGGCAAGAAGCTAAGTCTGGGGGGAAGTACAAGGTGGTCTCGATACCAACAGGTAAGTGTTGATTGGTTCTTATGGAGTGTATTGTGCCATGTCTGATGACGAATGAGTCCCTTGAGGGAATCTTCTCTTTGTTCTTTTCTTTCTTTGCTTGAGGACAAGCAATAAGCTAAATCTGGGGGAATTGATACACCTCTATTTTACATGTTTTAAGCTCATTAACATGCCTACTTTTAGAGTTTTGTCTATGTTTTGTGTCACTTTCAGGTGAAAAATGTAGGAACTTGGATTATTGGCATTGGAGTCTTGTTTGGATGGTTTTGGAGTATTACTTGAAGTTTCACGGATAAAGCCTATGATCGATCGATCAACACCTTGATCGATTGATCAAGATTGCTTGCCAGATCATTGCTCGACCACATGATCAACCTGCTTAGCTAGAAGATCGATCACACAAGTTAGTGATCGATCGATCAACACCTTGATCGATTGATCAACAAGCACCCGAAGCAAATACCTAATTTTTGTTTTTTTGCACCTAGATCTCAAGACATATAAATACTTCTATTTTCTGTTTTTTACATATCGTTCATTATTCACATAGAACTTTTAGAGTTATTCAATAAGCTAGAGAGAGAGAAAATTCAATATTGAGAAGAATCTCTAAACTCCTTTTTTATATTTTTATGCAATTCAAGTTTATTTTCATAATATATTTTGTTACAATCTCAATTATGTCCGAGTAGTTCACCAATCAGGTTTAGGATTTCTAGGGATTTAGGAATCAATGATTAGGGGCAAAT
This sequence comes from Lepidium aucheri, assembly GCA_900406435.1. Taxonomy (NCBI): domain Eukaryota; kingdom Viridiplantae; phylum Streptophyta; class Magnoliopsida; order Brassicales; family Brassicaceae; genus Lepidium; species Lepidium aucheri. Next base: position 14,417 of record OVBA01004639.1, read on the forward strand.
AGAATCGAATCTTATAAGAGTATTCTCCATCTAATTCTTGTGCTTAATGCTTAGAGTAGCCTGACAACTAATCTATGAACATAGGTTGTTAGCTCTCCAAAAGCTTGCTAGGAATCTGAACTAGACTAGATGAGCAATTAATCCTAAACTGTGATAGCTGATGTTTAGGTTGATTGTGGATAGTTGAACCTACTTGTTTAATGTCTATTTGAAATTTGGAACCAACGAGAGTTAGGACCTCTAGATTATCGAGTAGAGTCTCAAGTACTACGAGAGTAGGCTTGTTATACCTTTCTGTTCAAGTCAAGAATTGAGCTTAAATATTGCTCTGAATAGTTTCCGTAGTTATATTCCCACTTCCCGATGAATACCCTATGCCTGGTGTTTTTTATAATATCGTTTAGATTGTTTAAATTGCTAGTTTACTTTAAAAATCTGATTAGTATAGCTTGAGAAACATAGTTGATAATCAATAGTGCAATACTTGGTTCTTCGTGGATACGATGCTTAAGTACTACTATTCATTGTTGTGCACTTGCAGTAGATACGTTTAGGTTAAAACCTGATACGCATCACCAAGTCCTCAGCAGGTTTGTGATAAGGCCTTCCTCCTTTCAGCCTCCCAAGACTTACTCCTGGAATGGTAGAGTCAGGACTTTTAGGGTCGTAGGCTGGTAGAGTTTGTTTCGTACTATAGGTAGACGTTACCATGTTATAACATGTTTCGGGTATCGCATAAATGTGATCTTTTATACTTTTGAAGGACCAATATTTCTTTTTGTTTTGGTCCTTCAATAGTATTTATATACACCTTTTGTAATGCGATAACAACATTTAGTAGTGAAATATCTGTCATATTACACGTTCTGTTCATAACTTAAAACCTTAACAAAGACAACATCAATCTGAACTCTATTATAAGTTTGAACTCTACCATACTGGAATGAACTATACCATAGTGGTATGAACTCTACCATACTAGTACAAATTCAACTAAAATAGTAAGTTCATGTATGGAAGAGTACAAATTTAAATAAACTCAAAGCTATTCAAGATTGTACGTTTTCACTACATGTACGACCATTATGACCTAGTTTTTTATATCTAGAACAAGTTGAAACTTTCCTTGGTCGTTTTGCCTCTCTTGAACACTTAAATCAGCTTTTTATCCTAGATTTCTTTGGCCTTCCTGGTTGTTGGCGTATATGGGGCATATTACACACTTTACGGCTTACATCAAACGGAATAGGAACTGTTTCATCACTTGGCATTATACGATTGGAGCATGCATTGTACAAGTAGCTTGGGTCATAATTGAGATGAGTAAGTTTGATGGTGATTGATGCCATGCCTCGACAACGGTAATGGCATGCACACAAGGAACTTTTTCCATGTTAAACCGCTTGCAAGAACACGTCTTCTCAGCCAAATTGATCAAATGAGAAGATGGTGATCTTGAAACCTCAGCCTAGTGTTTGTCTATGTCTTGCACATTGTACTGCCTAGCTTCCTCAGCCCTATTATGTAAATTAACAAACAAAATAAACTCGACTATAATAGTATGAACTCTATAAATAAGTATGAACTCTACCAAGTAAGTATAAAATCTACCATAATAGTATGAACTCTACCATGCAGTCGTACGACATTATAAACATACTTTACCAAACCTTACCAAACACCAAACGTAATACCTTTAGGAGCTTCTCAATTGTTGTAGTTAGAATAGTGGTCGTTAGAGTAGTCTTTTTCCTCCTCTTCATGAACCAAAATATTAACATCGCGCTAATTGCATCTATGAGCTGCACAATGGGGAAAGTTCTTGCTTGGGATAAGGCATGGTTTGATTATGCTATATTTGATGTAGTAAAATTGTATTTGTTTCCAGGAAAATAAACTCGACTCCACAACCGAATATTAGCACTTTGCAAATATGCATGAAGCCTTGGATTTAACGCTTCAATATGAGCAAAGATAGCGTTGAACTCGTCAATCCTATACACAATGGCAGATCTCTTGAACAACTTAAAGGACTCTCCCCCTCTAAATTTCGATAAAATGTTTTTACATATGTGGTAGGTGCAAATTCTCCGAGAAGAAAGTGGGTACACATTTTGTATGGCTTTACCAATGGATTTATGCCTATTTATATGATGAAAAGTTTTCTGTCATCAGAGATAACACGGTTGAGCTGTCTAAAAAACTATTCCAAAGACTCGTTATTCTTAGTATCAACTACACCGAAAGCCATAGGACATATGTTGAAGTTACCGTCCTGCATGGTCGCAGTTAGAAGAGTACCTTTATACTTTCCTTTCAAAAAGGTACCATCAACAACAACAACCTTTCTCATATAAGAAAATCCTATAATACTTCCATCGAATGCTATGAATAGGAACTTAAACCTGTCTTGCCCATGTACTTTGAGCTTGATAAGGGTTCCGAGATTTTCTCTTCTAATTGATAAAAGGATTTTTATGTCCTAAGATCAAATCAATTAAGCATAGTGGTAAGTAAATGGATGGTCGAACCAATACTCAGAAATTGCTTGCAAGCAATCTATCTACTACTAGATCTTAGTTCAAGCAACCTATCAATCTATCACAAAGATAGGCTTTGATATCAAGTAAGCTTGCAATCTAGACAATAGGACAAAATAAACTAAAAGACAAAATAGAAACAGAATTAGAAATTCAAAATAGAGAAATGCATCAAAAACAGAGTATAACAATTGCAATAGATAGAAATAAGGTTAAAAGCATAGATCTAAAGGATAGGGAGGGTTTGATCGGTGATAAACGCACTGATCCGAACTCGCCGCACTATATTGAGTGATCCCTAGACCGGGATAAGACTAGATCGGCCCGCTCTCACGGCGAAGATCTCTAACCAAATCAGATGATCTATTACGGTGCTAGCCGCAATCATACCGAATCAGAAGCTTTAAGTTTAGCCCAATATCTCTAATGGCCGACCCACATACTAGATCTCTCTTTGGTGGATCAAACCATCACTCACATGGCACTTGGTCTCCGATTCCTTCGGCGCTAGCCTTACGTCATGGCTCATATCAGATCTCTCTTGATCAGGGAGAGATCAGCATTAAGTCTAGCCATGTGAGAAGAGATCGGAGTTAGATCATGGTTCGCACGGCGAGAGAATCAGTGGATTCACCTTTGATCTCCCTATCCTCGAGATCCACAAGGATCTACTCACGCCTCATGGGTTGAGAGTGGAGGAATGAGGAAAGTCTAACTTGCATAAGCATAAAGAACATGAAAATAAAAAGCAGAAAGTAAAGATGAAGATCAAACTTAATTCATTCCATGAAAAGCATAAACATAAAGAGTACCTTAAAAAAGCATAAATGAAAGCAACAATAAAATACAGAGAGTTTTTCTTGCTACACATCAGATAAAAAGATAAGAGAGTCATTACAAGGTATTTATAGAGTCATTTGCATGACCCTAATGGTCAAACCGACCTAAGTTGGTCAACCAAGAATCTTGCCTTCGGAGTCCTTGCGCGAGCTTGGGCACCGAGGAGTGGTTCTTGTCTTTGCCCTCGGGGTTTGAGACTGAGTGAAAGGTCTGAGTGTAATAGATTGATATTCCCTTGTGGCAGATAGGTTGAGGCTGGTGACTTAGACATCTTTTCCTGAGCGTTCCGAGCAGTCCTCGCCTTGCGATCCACGAGGTAGCGATTTGAGTTTGCACGATCTTTTCCTCCTAGCAGCTGATCCAATTATCCTTAGCTCCAGTTTTAGCTCCTTTTTGCTCCTTTTCCTAGATAAAACTCCAAACTCCAAATGCAAATGCAAAAAGTGCAAAACTAACCTAAACGGACCTAAGTGCACGGAAAATCTAGCTAAACGGATGCAAAACTACCTAAAATAAGGCTCTAAAACCATCAAAAATCACACACATCAGCTCCCCCAAACTTAGATCTTGTTTGGCCTCAAGCAAGTGCAATGACCTAAGGTGAAAAAGCTGCACACAAAAAATGGGAACATCTTGTCTAACGAACAACTTGCTTAAGCTAAACTATAATCCACATGTGGGCTCTATCATTTTGGAAACCACAATGTAATCATCCTCAAACATAGCATTCAACCTATGGATTCCTATCACCTAAGCTGGTCTCTAAAGGTACACGTCTAATTCCTTATATCTTTTTGGTGCGGTCCTCAAAAGAGACTAGAGATCAACAAGTACATGTTTCGACTTCCCTAGGCTTAGCATGATCATTTTTCAACTTAAATGGCTCCCTCATTAAAATTTTGCTGCCCGATTATTCATTCTTTCTTTTCTTTTTTTTCTTTTTTTTCTTTTCTTTTTCTTTTTATGTGCCCTTTTGGCTTCTCCGAAGTTGGCTTACACAAACATGAGAGGATACGGGTTTACGCATCCTTCCAAGTTGCTCCACCAACCAGCATATGGAGTAAGTTAGCGGATATACACGGACGTGAAAGGCTACGGGTTTACGCATCCTTCCAGCCGCTTCACCTTTACCACTTACTCGGTTTAAGTTCTTTGCGGGCAGCTTAATTTTCCACTTAACTTTTGAGAGGGTTTTACCAATCACCATCTTTTGGATCATGCTAAACAAAGAGAAGGAAGGTATTGATGCATCTCTGGGCTCTAGATCGGAAGTTTAAGTCAGTTTTAGAAGGAATCAAACTAGACGTATTCAAAACACAATCCAAGCAAAGTTCACCAAGGCGATGATCCGCCCAAAAACTTTCCAAAACAGCTATCTACCAATCAAGAGCATTCACAATGGTTACTTAGCTTAACTTATCAAGATTTGCACATCATCAAGATCATTCCCACATAACAAGTTCGGGTGCATGAGTCCTAAGTGAATCCAACCTAAAACAAGTCTTAGTGGATGCAACTACATGATCACTCTAATTGTTTAGGTTTCATTTTCAAAAAAATTCAAATTTTTATGGTTTTTCTATGCCTTAAGTGCCATGAAATGCAACAATCAAATGCACAAAGAAAAATCTAACCAGATTTTTACAACCTAAATGACTGCATGCAAAATAGAAAATCAGATCAGAAGAAACATTGTGAGAGCACTCTAGACCCCTCCCCCAAACTTAAATTACACATTCCCTTGTATGTATAGAAATCGGAGAGAGTTGTCTAGACAAACAAAGACGAAAATCACCTAAAAATAAAAATTTATGTACAAAGGGTTGGAGTTTGGTACCTAAAAGTCAAACAAGTGAGAAGTCGAGGCATTCATGTCCTCGAGAGTGTAGTTGTAAGGGTCTGGGTATCCTCTTGGAGCAATTCCTTCACACGGTGTAATGTGTTGATGTCAGTCCGAGTACTCCTCGTGGTCATGGTCGGTGAGGGATGCATGCAAGGGACCTTCCTGAGGCGTTTGTTCTTGGTGTTTCTGGCATTTTTCCCGGATCTCTTGTGAACCCGCGTCATGTCCATTGATTGGCGTCGTGGTTGCTCTTCTTGCTCTCTGTGTGAGCTTGGACCTGCTGAAGTTGAGTGCCTCCTCGCTGGCGGTGGCGAGTCATGTATGCGAGGCTGAGGTTCTGTTCTTCTGAGTGAGGACTCCAATCCATCAATTGCTCTCCACATCCTCTTGCGCTCGCTCTGCCACTCCTCCTTTTCCTTGTCAGCCCCTTCACCCTCTTGAGCAGCCACTTCCCTAACTTTTGGAGCTTTCCAATCCGCTTGTGGGCTTCCTTGCTTGCTGTCACTTGGTTCCTCTCAGTGAACTCCTCGAAAAAGTAGGATTCAGGATCAACTTCTTTCTCGTCTACCTCCTCCTCTGCCTACTAAGCTTGTTGACCTCGCTGGTTTTCGCCAAGTAGTGCCTCGAGGGGTGGGGTGAAAGTCACATTTTCCATAGTGTTCAGTCTGGTGTATGCTGGGCAATGGAGTAGCATTCTGGCGTCCTTCTTTGCTAGGTGATCAAAATTGTACACAGCTCGCCCTTCAACCTCGCCCTTTGCAATGAGGCTTGCTCCTCAAAGATATTGCTTGTCCATAAATTGGGGCGGGGCTCAATTGTAGTCTTTAGTGTTCAACGGTACTCCCTTTGCCTCTAGTATCCGAGCAACCACTCCACCACTGTACATGTGCTTTGGCTTCCCAGATTTTCTTCCCGTTTGCATCACAGCTCGTGCACGGTATGTGGTGAGGTGTTTTGCCAATGCGAACGACATTCCGGAGTTCCCTTCATCCCCATAAATATGTCGCCCGCTTGGAGTAGAACCAACAATCTCCTTCATTGCCATAACCATCATGTGCATTTACCCAAGGTTGATTGGCGAGGTGGAAGGTCTAGCAAAAATCATGTTGGCTATGGCTCTCCTCACGTAATTGATGGCCGAGTTGTGGATCTAACTTCCTTTGCTTTGAGATGAATCATGCTCACTAGCACCCGACAGCATCTTCTATACCTTGTCGGTATCTTTCTCGTCGATGTCCGGATATACCACTTCTCCGGCTCGAAAACCAAAAATCATTTCCAACTCCCTCAGCGTCACTGCATATAGTTTGTCGTACACGGTGAATGTTATGTATCCAGGTCCATTCTTCTTAATCCTTGTTGTCTTGGAGTTTGCGTAGATAATGAGGTCCACAGTGGCGAGGAAATGCAACGTCTCCTCAATGTAAGAACTTGCCATACTATACATACAAACCTTACTGCTTGGCGAACTAACACCCTATCCACATCCTCACTGATTCCCAATTTCCTCATGGTTCCAAAATGTGGAAAGTATGTACCTTTAATCTCTATTGCCTTCAAAGCCGCATATGCCTTGTCGGATTCATCATCCTCCTTTGTAGACTTCTTTTTCTTCTCTGCCTCGTGCTCCTCGTACGCTTTCCTCGCCTCTTTCTCTGAGTAACCGCTCTTCCTTAGATCCTCAATGGCTTGGCGGTATCTCGTCTTCTTCCCCTTCTTCTCGGTCTTCTTCTCTATCTCGCGCTCCTCGCTCTCGTACTCAACCTCCATTGGAAAGGGCTGAACATATGCAATGTCCTCGTCACTTTCCTTGCTGCTTTAGGGCGAGGCTATCTGTTTGCCCTTCTTCTTCTCCTGAGCTGAGCTACCTTCACTGTGAACGTATTTCTAGTCCATCGGCTTAGCCGCCGATCTTTTCGCTGATTCCCTTAATGGAATTTCAATTCTTGTTTGTACCCCTGGCTCCTCATCATCCGATTAGACGATGAATCGGCGAGGTCTGTTTTCGCGGCGGACTGGCGGTGAGTCTTCCAGCCCCGCCGCCATCTCTCTTCTTCCAGCTCTTCTTGCATCATTCATGAACTTGCTTCTGAATTCCTTCATCTTTCTTTTGTCACCAGAAGACATTCTTGACAAGGATTGACCGGAAAACTCGAACTTGAATGAGAGATAGAGTAACTCATCGGTGATGAGAGAGAAAGACTCGGTGAGAAAAATTAACTCGGAGGGAGAGAGAGTTTGTTCGCTTGAGTGGTTGAAACTGAATGATGAAGACGATGAGGGTTGGGTTCCTCTTATAGGCAAGTATTGTAGGTGAGGAGGAGACAATCTTGGGAGTGTGAAGAAGACAATTTTGGGTTGATAAGGGAGAAAATCATGGTTCCCGAGTTGCTCTCCATTCGCCATTTTGGCATGATCCGGACTGTCCATTTCAAATTTTGAATCCTTGACCATTTTCAGCCCTTGGATCAGTCCAACCTTGACTTGACCATCCCTAGATTTAAGCAAAAATCTGTTGGTTCGTGCCCCTACTTGATGATCTGGAACCAAATCAAGTTTTGTCCTTTTGTGCTCCTCAGCAAAACTCCTCGCTCAACCTTCCTCGCTGCATACATTGAGGCCTAACTACCCATTCAGAGAAACCCAAGCTTGAACTGGTCTTTTTGCTTCCTTTGACTATCTTTAGTCCTGATTAGCTCCATGTTTGTAGTAATATCTAAAAACCACAAGAGTTAGCTAAAATATCAAGATAGACTCAAATTAAAGCATTTTAGGCCATTATGCTCCATGTTCAAGGCTATCTTTGAATAGTGAGTCCATATCAATCATATTGAGATGTATTTGACTAGAACTTTCTATATAAAAGGATACTGAGGTGTGCAAGTAGGTCCATGAGTGGTGTTCAAGGCAATGTGAACACTACTCGCACACCCTCCTCAGCCTCATGTCCTGAGGGGTTCAGGTTCTTTGTCAAATTTTTCTCACTCCTCGTTCTGTTGCCTCCGAGGGTTAGGTGTGAGGCTTACTCTTTCTTGTCTTAATGAGGGTATTACTTCCTCAAATTTTACCAAGAGTGTAGCCAAGGCCCCTTGAACCTGAGATCAAAATTCCAAACACCCA